>WBNM01031749.1:0-27279 GCA_013399055.1 Ramphastos sulfuratus | reverse complement strand
GGGAGAAATTTTAGTTTTTGTAAGGAAAAAGTTGCTTTGGGGGGTAAGTTTTGGATTTTGTTGGGGAAAAGGTTGGTTTGGGGGGAGAAAAAGCTGATTTTGGAGGGGGGATTTTATTTTTTGCGAGGGGAAAGTTGGTTCAGGGGGGAAATTTTAGGTGAGGAAAAAGTTGGGGTTTGGGGGGGAAATGCTAGGTTTTGGGAGGGGAAAAGTTGCCCTTTTTTTCGGAGCAGACAGGGAGAGGACAAGATTTTGAGGAGGAAAGTGGAGATTCGAGGAGGAGAGTGGAGATTCGAGGAGAGGGACGGTGCCCAGGAAGGAGAAAAGAGAGATCTCAGTAGGGGGAAAGCTGGTTTTGAGGGGAAAATGTTAGTTTTTGTAAGAAAAAAAGTTAAGTTGGGGGGTCAATTTTGATGTTCCTGGGCGGGAATGGTTTAGGGAGGGAGAAGTTGTTTTTGGGAGAGGAAACATTGCTTTGCAAGGGGGAGGAGTCGCGCTTCTGGAGGAGAAAGTTTGTGCTTTTGAGAGAGAAGCTGGAATTTTGAGGGGGAGAGGAGGTTTGGGAGGGAGGTTGGTTTTGAGGGTGGAAAGTGGCTTTTTGAGGGGAAAGTCGTGTTTGAGGGGGGAAAAATTGATTTGGGGAGCAAGAAGTTACTTTCGGTGGATGAAGGTGCTTTTTTGGGGCAGAGAAGTCACTTTTTTCGGGGGAGAAAAGTTGCTTTTTTAGGGAGATAAATCACTTTTAAGGGAGGAAAGCTGGATTGGGGCGTGAAAGTAACTTTTTTTCCTCGGGGAAGCAGCTTTAGAGGGAGGAAAAGTTACTTTTGGGAGGAGAAACTTTGCCTTTTGGAAAGAGACACCACTCCTGAGGGGAGACAGCTTGGTATGGGGGGACAAAAGTTGCTTTTGGGGGACGAGTTTCTTTTTTAGGCAAAAAGTAGGAGGGTTACTTTTGAGGGAAGAAAAGTTGCTTTTTGGAGGAGAAAAGTTGCTTATGGGGAAGAGAAAGTACTTTGAGGGGGAGGGAAGTCAGCTTTGAGGGACAAAAGGTACATCAGTGGGAGAGAAATGTTTCATTTGAGGAACAAAACTTTTGGGGAAAGTTCTAGGAGAAGTCACTTTAGGGACAGGAGTCACTTCTGGGGGAAGAAAAGGTACTTTTTGTAAGCAAAGTTACTTTTAGGTGAGGAAGAGTTACTGGGGGGGTGAACAAAAGCCACTTTTGGAGGGAGAAAAACTGCTTTTTAGGGAGAAAAGTTTTTTTGAGGGAGAAGTTGGTTTGAGGGGAGGAAAGGTCACTTTTAGGAGACAAAAGACATTTTTGGTGGAAAAAAAGTTACTTTTTGAGGAGAAAAGCCACATCTAGGGGGAGAAAAGTTGCATTTTTTGATGGGGAAATCACTTTTGGGGGACAAAAAGTCAGTTTGGAGCATGAGGGGAGAAGCCACTGTTGAAGCTAAGCTACTTTTGGAGAGAACTTGCTTTGGGGGAGATGTAGCCCTCTGGAAGGAAAATTTTGGGGACAAATGCCACTTTTTTTGCTGGAGAAAAGTCATTTTTTGAGGGAGAAGTTACTTTTATGGGAGGAAAAATCACTTTTAGGGGACAAAAGCTGTTTGGGGGGGGAAAGTTGCTTTTTCTGACGGGGAAGTCATTTTTGGGGGACAGGTCATTTTTGGGGGGAGGAAGAAACTTGCTATTTTTTGAGGAAGAAGTTACTTTTAGGGGAGGAAAAGTAATTTTCAAGGGAAAAGCCACTTTTGGTAGGAGAAAAGTTACTTTTGGTGGACAAAAGCCATTTTGGGGGGGAGAAAAGTTGCTTTTTTTGATGGGGAAGTCACTTTTGGGGGACAGGTCACTTTTGGAGGAGGAGCAAACTTGCTATTTTTTGAGGAAGAAGTTACTTTTAGGGGAGGAAAAGTAATTTTCAAGGGAAAAGCCACTTTTGGTAGGAGAAAAGTTACTTTTGGTGGACAAAAGCCTTTTTTGGGGGGAGGAGAAAAGTTGCTTTTTTTTGCTGGGGAAGTTAACTCCAGGGGGACAGAAATTAGTTTGGAGCAGGGAGGGAGAAGCCACCGTTGGAGAGAAGCTACTTTTTAGATAGGAACTTGCTTTTGGGAAGATGTAGCCCTTTGGAGATTTTTTTGGGGACAAAACCTGACCCTTGGGAGATGGAGAAGCCACTATTCAGATAGGTGTCATTTTTCAGAGCAGTGCTCACTTGTAGGGGGAGAAACTGCTCTTTGAGGTGAGAAGCCGTACTTTGAGGGTGGGATGGCGTGGCCTTTTGAGGGAAGAGAAAGTGCTTTCCGAGGAGAGAAGTTGCTTTTCAGGGGGAACCAAGCCAAGGCGCTTCCCGACCGCACACAAAGAGCCGAGCGCTGGGCCGTATCTCGGCTCCCTTCGCGGCAGGGAGGCGCAGGGGGACCACCCAGCCCGAGGAGAAGTGAAGAAGGAAAAAAAAAAAAAAAATCCTCAACTCCACCCACGCTTTGCGACAGCTCCGAAAAGCAGCGCCAGACTCTGATGATGCTGGGGGCCGCGGGGTGCGGAGCTCCCAGCAGCACCTCTTAAACTCTGTAAGCCCTTCCATGGGGCAGGAAAGGTGGGAATTCAGGTACCCTCTCCCCATGCTAGGGACTTCTGTGCTGTGTGCCACTTAGTTGTGCTGCTTTTTTCCTCACCCTGTTTTTGAGGCCCCGCAGCTGACCCCCACCCACTGTAAGTCTGTTAAGGGGGCACTGCACAGGATGGGGCTGGCCTTGTGACTATCCTTACAGAGCTGTGTCCCCAAAGACGTGAAGGACCAGGCCCCAGCATGGCAGAGATCACAGGGTCCAGCCTCATCTCTTTTTATTCTTCATGAAAGCAATGCATGACGTTCAGCACCCTGTGGACCCATTTGAGCCTGCCAGGGCCAAACTGGGATCCCCACCTTCATCTAGCACAGCCCCCACAAGTCAGCTGAGAGCAGGACATCCTGTTCCTTCTTCCACAATGGACCCAGTCCTGCTCCCAGCCATCAAGCAAAGTCCTCAGGGCACTGAGATGAAGCCAAAAGGGTTTGTGGCACCCAGTTCTGGAGCCAGCCTTGCCCCAGGAGAAGGCAGCTTGGTGCATGGACAGACAGACAGACACTCATCTCCAGCATAAGAGATAGGAAGTGCAAACCTGCTTCGTGTGTGACTTGCTGGCAGCCACCCAGGACAGAATGGACAGACAGCAGTTCACCAGGGCTGGTTCAGTCACCAGACAGGGCACAGCAGCATGGCATGTCCCAGCAAACCTGGCACAAAGAGTGCCCAGTGTCCTGTCACATCACTCTGTGGCACAGTGGCCACCACACATGGATCCAGGCATCCACAGTCCCCTACAAACTCCTCTGATAAAGCTCCATCAGTTCTTCCTATGGATCCAGGTTTGGAAAATCCCTGTGGAGGCCCTGGCTTGGCACAGGGATGGACACTGGCTCCACCACAATGCCCCCAGGTCTCAGTACCAGGGGTCTGCCCGGTGCTGCTGATTGTAGAGCTGGAGCTTGATCTGGTCCCTGATCTGGTTGATGAGGATCTGAGACAGCAGAAGGCCCACCAGCTGCAGAAGAAGAAGAGGAAGGGGAAGAGGAAAGAGAAGGAAAGACAGGGAAAGAGCAAGTGAAGGTAAAGGGGAAGGGGAAAGGGGAGAGAAAGAAATATGAAGAGAAAGAAGATCAGAAGGTAGACAAGACATGGCAGGAATACAAGAAGAAGGAATTGAAAGAAAGGTGAGGAGGATGCTGAAGGATGCCAGGCAGCATCACCTCACTGTCCTATAAGCAGGTTCCATCTGCCTCCAGGAGAGAATAATGCGCTGGCTCCCTCCACCCCAAACCCTGCCCCAGTTCCCTGGTGGCTGCAACTAAGACCCCAGCAGACCCCAGAGAGGGGACACCTGTGGTACCTGGGGGACAGCGAGCCCCAGAGCGATGCCCCCCAGCAGGAAGAGGTTGCTGTGGATCCAGTTGACCAGTTTGTCGATGCAGCCGTTGGTGTAGATGAAGGCACTGGCCTCCAGGTAGCTCATAGTCTGCATCCCCTGACCACACATGGTGTTGATGACAAGCTGTGAGGTGGAGACAGGAGATGGGCTGATGGAGAGATGGTCCCTGCCACATAAAGGGGCAGCTGGGGGGCAATTGAGACCTCTGCCCTCACCTCGGCACCAGTCAGGGTGTCTATCTAGGCCCAGCCCACCGTTGGTGTCCCCAGCCCTATCCCTAAACATTCTCTAGCCCCTGCAAAGGGTCAGTAGCAGGGACTGGCAGGGTTGGGAGGGGTACCTTCCACCACAGTAGAGATTCACCCCCATCCCAGACAGGGGTCACCAAATCTCATGATAGTGGGTTACCTCTCCTGGGGAAGAGGCTCCAGGCTCAGCCCAAATGGGTGGGAGGAGAGGTATAAAGCAGGGGTTCCCACTAGGACACCTGAGGTTGGGGTCACCCCAAAGACATCCGGGGTCTCCCTTAAGACACTGTCCTCACCTCATTGGTGTCCCGCAGACAGCAGGAGAAGGGCACAGAGCAGCGCTCCCGGCTGGGGTTGGTGACAGTGCAGTTGAAGTACATGTTCTGGGACCAGTCCTTATAGGAGACACCCCCACAGCAGCTGAACTGCAGAGAAGGGCATGGGAAGTTTTAGCAGACCCTACATAAACACAGACTCCAGCAGAGACACCCAGAGCAGGTTCCTCCACTCCATTTTTATCCAGAGCTCCCCAATCAGGGCATAACCATGGACATCAAATCCTTGGGGCAAAGAAAAGCCAGCATGGCTGAGAGGAGCCAAAGCCAACACACAGCTGAGTAAAGCCAATGTGGGAACAAGAAGAATTAACATGGGGCCAAGAAGACTCAATATGAGGCCAAGACAACCACGAGACAACATGGGGACAAGGTAATGACCAAGGAGAGCCAACATAAGGCCAAGAAGACCCAATGCATGGCCAAGTCAAGTCATCATAGGGTCAAGACAAGTCTACATGCAGACAAGAAGAGCCAGTGTGAGGCCAAGATGAGCCAATGCAGGGCTGTCATCCTGGGAGACTGTATGGATTTAAGGTAAGACCCAAGACTCCCAAGCCTGATCCATGAGTGGGGACATGTCCTTGTCCTCTGGAGGACGCAGACCCCTGCCACACACCTCCTTCTGCCCAAAGTCGATGAGGTTCTGCAGGTCCAGGTCATCCCGGTAATGCACGATGGCACCGTTGATGATCTCACTAACCTTGCCACGTGCCTGTAAGGTGGACAAGGCTGGGGACGTCAGAAAGGTCAGGCTTGAGGTCATCTAACCTCCCCCCACCCTTGAAGTACCTTATCAGAGAAGACGAAGCCCAACACACCAGCCGCCAGCTGCAGGAGGAAGACGATGGTCAGGCAGATGGAGAACTGAGGACAAGAGAAGGTGATGGTGGTGGGATGACAAGACAGTCACCAAAGTCTGGCAATGGGACAGGGACACCATCCCCTGCATGCTCACCGCCTGCAGCAGGCAGATGTTCTCCCTCAAGGAGCCGACGCAGCCACAAAAGGTGATGAGGAAGGTGAGGATGCCCACCACAATAAGCAGGATGGCAGGGTCCACCGCCAGGCACGCCATCGCTGCCTCTGCCACAGCAAGATGTCACCTGCTGTCCCCCACCCCAGCACCACAGCCCCCAGGCACCACTGAGGAACCTTGGTGTGTGTCCCACCACCTCACCTGCATGCTTCAGCAGCCGGGCATAGACCCCCACCGCCACCATCACCATGGAGATTATCTGCAGAGGAGGACATGGAGGTTGTGACCCCATCACCCAGCCACCACTGTCTACAGCACAGGGTCCCAGCTGCATAACTGGGTACTAGAGATGGAGGTACTTGCTGCCTCCTTTTCCCTTTGTCACCCCAGTATGTACCTGGTGTCACACCACAGGTGGGATGGAACCCACTGTGAACATCCTACTCCTTGTGGGAGTCATCTTCATCCCTACCAGCTCTGAGTGGCTGGACTTTGAGGATGTGGTTTCTTGAAAGCAAGAAACTTCCTCAAAACTCTGATTTTGGGAACAGCCCTCAAGAAAAATCCCAAAAATGTCAAAAAAAACCCAAAACCCAAAAGACAAAAAACATCCTCCAAAAGCCCCAAGCCTAAAAAAAACCCCAAACAAAACCAAAACCAAAAAACCCCAAACAAAAATCAACCACCAAAAAATGCCTAAGACAAAAACAAAAAAGACAAAAATTTAAAACCAAAAAAACCACAAAAATGTCCAAAAAAAAACCCAAACCAAAAAAGTCCCAAACCCAAAATGTCCAAAAAAAAAAAAAAGACAAAAAATGTCCTAAAAGACCCAAACACAAAAAAAGTAAAAAAAACCCCAAACCAGCAACCAAAAAATGTCCAAATAGGACCCAAGGTAAAAAGTCCAAAAATACCCAAGACAAAACATGTCCAAAACCAACCTCAACACAAAAGAAGTCTCCAGAAATATCCCAACCCCTCAAAACATTCAAAGAATCCCTCAAAATATTGAACGAATCCCTAAAAACATTTTGAAAGTCCCCAAAACCATCAAATTGTCCCCTAAATATTCAAATAAAATGCCAAAAAAACCCAAAATGTGAAAAATTCATTGGCTTCCATGCTTGAGGTGTCCCTGGGGTGGGATGGGGACAATATGGGAGGACTTTGTGTCCCTCCTTGCCATTACTTTGGGGATCGCCACCTCTATGGGGCCAAATCTGGTCCCAAAGGCCACGATTTTGGTGGTGATGGCATCTGGAGGGTGCATCACCCCCATGTCACCCCCGTGCTGGTGGCTCCTGGTAGCCCTGGGATGGGGACACAGATGGGTGACACTTTGAGCCAGGGGTGCACCTCAAAAACCCTCAGGGGTTGGGGAAACAAAGCAGTAAGAGGGTGGCCCAAGAGGGGTCTAGGGAGGGTTTGGGGATCCTGGTGGAGTCTTGCAATGGGAGGTTCTGGGGTACATCTGGGGGTGGGGTGTCCAGAGGTCCTGAAGGGGTTTTGGGAAATGGACAGTCCTTGGATGCCTTAGGGTCTGGGGATCCCAGCGGGATCTTGGGGTGAGGTGGCCCAGGGTTCAAAGATCCTGGTGAAGGTCTTGGGATAGGGGCCCCTGGGGAATGTCCAGGGATGGAGCATCCTGGGAAATGTCCAGAGAGGGTGGGGTTTGGGATGAGGGGTCCTGGGGCAATTTGGGGATGGGAGAATTCTGGGACAGAGGTCCCAGAATCCAAAAGGTCATGTTGAATCCATGGGGATGGCAGGTCCCGGGGTCTAGGGATCCTGGTGGGGGTCTTGAGGGGAGGGGTCCCAGGGTGCAAAGATCCTGGATGGGTCTTGGGATGGAGGATCCTGGGGAACATCTGGGGATGATGGGGTTCTGGGATGGAAAGTCCTGGGATGGGGGTCCCAGAGTCCAGAGCATCCCATTGAATCCCAGGAACAAGGGGTCCCAGGGTCCACGGATCTTGGTGAGCTCTTGGGATGGAGGTTCCTGGAGAACGTGGGGATGTGGGATCCGGGGCTCCCGGAGATTTTGGGGATGGTGAGTCCTGGGATGGGGCTTCCTAGAGTCCAGAGGGTCCCGTTGAATCCTTGGGGATGGGAGTACCAGCACCCAGAGATCCCACTGGGGTTCTGAGATGGGAGCTAAGTCCCAGTGGGGTCCAATGATCCCGGAGAAGATCGGGGGTCCGCAGTGCCTCCCCGGTGATTCTCCGGTGATGGGGGGCTCCTGGCATGGGGCAGGTCTCCAGGATCTAGGGGTTCCCAATGAACCCCTCGGGGATGGAGGATGCTGGGGATGGGAGGTCTCAGTGGGGTCAAAAGCTAAGGCCAGTCCCAGGTTGCCGGTGTACCCCCGGTAATGGGGGTCCCGGCATGCCCCCGGTGGCGGTGTCCCCGCCGGTGGCACTCACCCAGAAGAGCATGTTGAAGAAGAACAGCACGTACTTCACCGCCGGGCTCACGAAGGAGAAATCGTCCCCGGGGGGGGCGGTGCCTCCTGCCGCCCGCCTCGCCATCACCGAGCCCAGCCGAACCCAACGCAACCGGACCGAGCCCAGCCGAGCTCACCCGAACAGAGCCGAGCCCAGCCAACCTTACCCGAACGCGGTCGAACAGGTCACCTAAACGACCGATCCCACTTCGCACCCCCTGAGCCGAGGTCATCCGAACCGGGCCGAGCCCAGTCGAGCTCACCCGAACCGAGCCGAGCCCAGCCGAGCTCACCCCAACGCGGCCAAACCGGTCACCGAAACGACCGACCCCGCTTCGCACCCCCTGAACCGAGCGCAGCCGAGCGGGGCAGCAACCCGCCCCACTCGTTTTCCAGCCCGCTCATTGGTCCGCCTGGTCCATTCTGCCTTCCTATTGGTAGCTCCTCCCGTCACTCAGCCTCCGCCGGTGCCACCCCTCCAGGGCGCACCTGTCCGGGACGCCTTAAAGGGCCAGAGGAACTCGGCCTTAAAAGGCCGGCGAAGCGGTAACGCGATGAGTCCAGCTCGGGAGATTCGGGGTTTTCCTGAAGGGGCCAGGCTGAGTCACTGACCCTGAATTTGCAGAAGTCACCCCAAAACGGGTAGTGCTCAGGCTGTGCCCTCGGTGACATGGGGAAGTGGCAGCTCAAAACTCAGCAATTTTCCACTGGGCTGTTGCAATCGCCATAAAAATAAGATGATTCGTCCCATTTCTTTGTCTTTCCCTTTCCTTTGGGTGTCCATCAACGCTCGTGAGGAGGATGGGCCCTTCCTCCATCACCATGCTCCGCACCATCTCCTCCACATTGCAATTAATTGCATGAATTAACTGCATTAATTACAGGACACAGGAAGCAGCAAGTCCCTTCCTGAAACACCCCAAGCCTCAAATTCCAGTTTTGGCTTAGTTTTCATTGTTAGCATTTGCAGTGCCACCACACCGAGGTGTCACCAACATGCCGAGGTGCCCCACTGTTTTGAGGTTTCATTACCATATTGAGGTGTCACCATTATGGTGAGGTGTCACCACTGTTTTGAGGATTCACTACTATATTGAGATGTCACCATGATTGTGAGGTGTCACCACTGTTTTGTTTCACTACTATATTGAGGTGTCACCACTACATCAAGGTGTCGCCATGATGGTGAGGTGTCACCACTGTGATGTTGAAGATTCACCACTATACTGAGGCCATCACCATGCTGAGATGTCCCACATAAACCTCCCCTGGAGCAACTTGAGGCTGTATCCTCTTGCCCTTATCACTTGTTCCTTGGGAGAAGACACCAATCCCCATCTCACTCCAACCTCTTTTCAGGGATTTCAGTAGAAATCCCCTCAGCCTCCTTTTCTCCAGCCTGAACAATCCCAGGTCCCTTGGCCACACCTCACAAATTCTCTAGACCCTTCTCCTTCTTCTCCAGACCCATCACCAGCTTTGTAGTTCTTCTCTGGACCTGCTCCAGCACCTCAATGTCCTTCTTGGGGTGAGTGGCCCAAACTTAAACCCAGCACTCAAGCTGTGGCCTCCCCAGTGCCCAGTCCAGGGGGACAATCCCTGCCCTGCTCCTGCTGGCCACACTATTTGCTGATACAAGCCAGGATGCTGGTGGCCTTCTCAGCCACTTGGGCACTTCATCATTTGTAATCAAGGATTAATTATTGGTGGTCCATGAGATGTACAGGTGAGAATCACTAGAAGCTGGTGTTTGCTTGTCCTGCTTAGGATGGGTGTGACTACAGGACAGAAGGTCATTACCACAGCTCCTTGGGGTGTCATGCTGCCTCAAAAGGCTGTGGCAAATAATTTGAGCTCCTGGGCAGTAGCGACCCCAAATCATAGAATCATAGAATGGTTTAGGCTGAGAGGGATCTTTAAAGGTCATCTAAACCAGGTTGCTAGGTTGGACGAGGCCTTGAGTGACCTGCACTAGTGGGAGGTGTCCCTGCCTATGGCAGAGGGTTGGAACTAGATGATCTTTGACGTCCCTTCCAACCTTACCATTCTATGATTCTATGAAACCAACCCCTAAATGAGGTTAAGACCAGGATGCTTCAGAGGTATGGTCTGCTGACCACCCCAATTCAGCATCTAGTGGTGGTCAATCAATCCAACAACCCAATTCATTGCCCACCAGAGAAATCAGATCCACAAATTGAGGATTTGACTCCCACTCCACCCCTGGGAGATGGGAATGAGAGTCCTTGTCTTTGCTAGATGCGACCTAATCATGAGAGGGAAAGGAAATTAAAGGAGTTTCCCCAAAAAATCCTTCTTTATCTGCTAGTCCTGGTTGCCCACACCTTGGGTTTGTCTCCAGTTTAGTTGCCAAGAGAAAACCAAGATGAGGAATGAGTTTGAATCAAAGATGGAAGGAAGACAACTTGAGGAACAGGTGGTTGGACTACCTGATGCTCAGAAACAGTATGTTCAGTTCCCTGATGGCTGACCACTTTCTACTCTGGATATTCACGGAATCATAGAATGGTGGAGGTTGGAAAGGACCTCTGGAGATCATCCAGTCCAATCCCTCTGCCAAAGCAGGATCACCTAGGGCAAGTCATGCAGGAATACATCCAGATGGGTCTTGAAAGTCTTCAGAGGAGACTCCACAACCTCTCTGGGCAGTCTGCTCCAGGGCTTCCCCACCCACACAGCCAACAAGTTTCTCCTCCTGTTCAGATGGAACTTCCTGGGTTGCAGTTTGTGCTCACTGCCTCTTGTCCTGTCACTGGGCACCACTGACAAGAGTCTGGCCCCATCCTCTTGCCCCCCCACAGGACCTTCAGCTCTTGCTGAGCACTGATCAGATCTCCTCTCAGGCTGCTCTTCTCCAGGCTCAGCAGCCCCAGGGCTCTCAGCCTTTCCTCCTCACATGGCTCCAGGCCCCTCAGCAGCTTCCCAGCCTCCTCTGGACTCTCTCCAGTAGCTCCCAGTCTCTCTCGAACTGAGGAGCCCAGAACTGGACCCAGATCTCCAGCTGTGGCCTCCCTAGGGCAGAGTAGAGGAGAAGGAGAACCTCCCTTGACTGCTGGCCATACTCTTCTTCATGCCCCACAGGCCACCATTGGCCTTCTTGGCCATAAGGGCACACTGCTGGCTCACAGACAGTTTGTTGTCCCCCAGCACTTCCAGGTCCTTCTCTATGGAGAACATTGCTGTTCCATGGTTAACTTACTGCCCAGCAGGACTCCAAGGTCCTTCTTCATGGAGCTGCTTCCCAGCAGCTGTACTGGTGCAGGAGGTTTTCCTCCCCAGGGGAAGAACCCTACACTTGCCCTGGTTGAACTTCATGAGGTTCTCCTCAGCCCAGCTCTCCAAGCCTGGCCGGAGCATGTTGGATGGCAGCACAGCCTGACTGGGTGTCAGCCACTCCTCCCAGTTTGGTTCCATCAGCAAAGTGGCTGAGGGGCCACTCTGTCCCCTTGTCTAGGTCGTTGATGAGGATGGACTCTTCACCATTGACCACAACCCTCTGAGCTCTGTTGTTTAGCCAGTTCCTGATCCATCTCAAAGAGGCTTCAAAGAGGCATTTGGAAGAAGAAGTCTTATTGTGGAGCTTAATGGTTGGACTTGATGATCTTAGAGGTCTATTTCAAGCAAAAGGAGTCTAGGATTAACCTGGAGAGTTCATCCAGACAATTGATCATCATCATTTACACCTGAAGTTGAGATTACACCATGACTGCCACCAAAACCTTTCCAGATAGGATAATGAAGACAGGCCAGGGTCATCAAGGTTATGTTGCCACCTGTGATACAGTCAAGGTCTGGCTGAGGTTTGGAACTCTTTGAGTGCCAAGTGGTGGTTGAGTTTTGAGGAGCCCATTCAGGAAAACCAGTGGGCAGGGGATGATGAGGCTGAGTATGATGTGGAAGATCCACCAGATTCCTCCAGCTTCAGCCCATTTTTACTTTTGTGATGTGGTCCCTTGTCTGATAGTGAGCAGATCATGGTCCTGTGTTCACACCAGCATGGGGCAGACCACATCTAAACCAACTGCCAAGCTCTGTCCCATTTAAAACATACTCCAACTGCTGAGAGTTCCACATCAGAGTTCTACAAAATCTGCTTGCTGTGAGGACTGCAAGTATCCACCACCCCTCAGGTTGTCCTGGGTGGGCACATAGCCAGTCCACCACCAGGCCATCAGAGGTGGAGAGAGCATGTGTTGCACAGATGATCAACACCAGCACTCTTTTGAGGTCCTTTGGACAAAGGATGGGCTTGGTGGTGCCACATGGGTCCCAGATCCATGCCCACGACCAAGCCATCATGTCCTGAGTGTCCCACTCAACACAGTCATGGTGTGCCATGAGCATCAGCATCTTCTGGATGGAGCTGGGCTGTAGGATTGCCTGGGGGCAGGAGCAGACTCTCCTCATCTTCCATGGATAGGGACAGGGTCTGCATATTGAGGGTCCACATAGCAAGAGTCCATCTCCAGTGATGGAGCCAGCAGAGGTTTATCCTGTGGTGACCACCACGATGGGGAACCTTGCCATCCCAAGGTTGACCCAGACCATAGAGAAGAGGTCTCCGTGCATTGTTGGGCCGTGACCTGCTGTCATAAACCATGGTGTGTCAAGAAACAAGGTGGCTTCTCATGTCCATCCCTGTCCTCAGAAGCTGCTCTTCCGCAGGGAGCCAGTTCTAATAAACCCTGGGACAGAGCCTCTTCAGGATTCCTACAAGTTTCTTCAAGTCCTGATGTCTCCAAGACTTTTTAGGAGGTCCTCATTGAAGGATCACAGGATCACAGGATGTTAGGGGTTGGAAGGGACCCAAAGAGATCATCGAGTCCAACCCCCTGCCACAGCAGGACCACACAATCTATCTCAGGTCACAGAGGAACTCATCCAGACAGGCCTTGACACTCTCCAGAGGNCATTGCTGTCCCGTGGATGTTATCCACCAGCACTCCCAGGTCCCTCTCCACAGGGCTGCTCTCCAGCAGATCACCTCCCAGCCTGTACTGGTGCAGTTTATTGTTCCTCCCCGGGTGGGTGTCTGTGGGAGGGAATCCACCACCTGCCACATCCTGCTGCAAAATCAAACCATTTGTCTGGGTCCTCATCATTGACCTGCAGGAATGGAGACCCCTTTCTCTTCCAGATGTGCTGAGGACTGGTTACACCTTCTCCAGACCTTATTGGAGGAACCTTCTGCTGATAGAATGATGTTTAGATGTGGATATGCCTTCACCTCCAAGTTCTGGTGGGATTTGTTTGGTTTATGGACAGCAGACTCACACAGGGAATGGGTTTGGCTCTCAGGGTTCACCACCAAGTGCTCAGTGAACTTCTGCTCTTGGACTTTAATAGTTCCATGATTAATGAATTAGTATTAAATAATAATGGCACGGATCTTGTAGGTTCTGGATGTTGGAGGTGGTCTGACCAGCTTGTCCTCCACCCTGTTCCTCCAGTAGACACCATGAATGGTTTCATTTTGGATCTACTCTTTGTGCCAGGTCACTTGGTTTAACCAAGGGGGGCTCCAACCTCCAACCAGAGGTGGCTTTTGGACTAAATTTATACTGATTTTGGGAGGGGATCAACTCCACATCCATGTTTGGAGCTGGAGCACGAGATCTCCGTCCTGGGACAAGGGAGGTCCAGCTCACAGCAGGTCATTGGTGGGACATTGAGGTCTAGATTTGACCCTTCCCATCAACATGGCCAACTAGAAACACCAACAAGGAGCTGGAGGATGGAATCTCATGTGCCAGGTGCTCCACATCAGACAGCAGGGTCAGGAAGGGGACATGAGGGAGGGAGGAGAACGAGCATCACCCCCAATCTGGAGCTTCCTCTTGCTCCTTATCCCTCAAGATGAAGCCTCAGCTTCACAGGCATGGCAAAAGCAGAGCCAAAATCCTTCCATGGGGCTGAAGGTCACATCCTGACCATGATGTGAACCCAGCAGGGATCCTGGGAGTGGGGAAGGGAGAGACTAACAGTCCTGGGGTGCTCCAGCAGCTCTTCTTCTGCTGATCCATAGGTTTCCTGATCTTCTGGTGTTCAGAGGGGGGCTCATAAAAAAGTCTGAATCAGCTCAAAGTGGCCTTGTCCAGTGGAATCACAGCAGCACAGAGTGGTTTGGGATGGAAAAGACTTTTAATATTATAGAGTCCAACTTCTAACTCAGCACTGCCAGGTCACCACCAAACCATGGCCCTCAGCACATCTCCATGGCTTTCAAACCCATCCAGGGTTAGGGACTACAAGCCAGGCCTTGACAACCCTCAAGGGGAGGAAACTGTTCCTCATGTCCAACCTAACCCTCCCCTGGGGTAACCTAAGGCCCTTTCCTGTCCTGTGTTCTGTGGGAGAAGAGACCAACCCAGATCTGGCTCTCGCCTCCTTTCAGGGAGTTGTAGAGAGACAGAAGGTCTCCCTCCAGCCTCCTTTTCTTCAGGCTGAGCAACCCCAGGTCCCTCAGCTGTTGCTTGGAAGTTCTCCAGACCCTTCCCCAGCTTCATTGCCCTTGTCTGGACCTGCTCCAGTCTCTCAATGTTCTTCTTGCAGTGAGTGGCCTAAAACTGAGCCCAGGACTTGAGGTGTGGCCTCACTAGTCTGGGGCGACAATCCCTGCCCTGCTCCTGCTGGCCACACTCCTGCTGATCCAAGCCACAATGCTGGTGGCCTACTTGGCCACCTGGGCACACACTGGCTTATCTCCAGCTGCTGCTGACCAGCACCCCCAGGTGCTTTCCCAATGGGCAATTTCCAGCCACTCGGCCCCATCCTGGAGTCTTCCTGGGCTTGTGACCCAAGCACAGGACTCAGCACTTGGCCTTGCTGAACCTCATCCTAGTGGTCTTGGCCCATGGATCCAGCCTGGCCAGGTCCTTCTGTAGAGTCTCCTGATCTTTCAGCAGATCAATCCTCCCACCCACCCAGCTTGGTGTCATCTGCAAACTGACTGAGGATGCCTTAACCTCCCTCCTTCAAATCATTGATAAAGACATGACAGAGAACTGTTTCCAGTACTGAGCCCCAGGAGATGCCAACTCTCCAGCCACAGGAGCTTCTGGTGCTTGGAAGGTCAGGCTGACCCTGTAAGTGCTCAGCACCACTTGAGCTTCATGCCCCACTCCCATCTTCTTCCCTGGGCTCCTTCTCCCTTGAGTCTTGTTATCTCCACACAGTTGTTGGTGGAACAAGAGCTCCAAGGGGGCAGATCCATGGGACCACCTTGTTCTCCAAAATGTGATGGCTCCTTGGAAATGAAGCCATGGAAAGGGAGACTGGGACGACTTCATGGGCCTAGTGGGACTCCATGGGATGGTGCTGAGTTATCCTATGAGGCAAGAGGGGACATCAGGGGCTGGGAATGGAGGTGGGAAGGAGAAGTGGGATCACTCTGGGCTGTCTGGACCAGTGGGAATAACGAAGGCATGCAGGGCCAGGCTGGGACAAGAGGACTGTGGAGTGATGGGACGTGGGTGAGGTAAGATAATGGGACTGGAAGTTGATGGGACCACAATGGGACAAGCTGATGGGACTGGGAGGGTGATGTAAACCCAGTGGGGTGGAGTGATGGGACTGGGGAACAATGGGACCACACTGCCATGGAGCCACGAGGCTGGCGGGGCGGAGGGACAGGCTGATGGCATTGAGGGTTGGTGGGAAACCCGTGGGAAAGGCTGATAGGACCGGGGGCTGGAGGGAGCCCAGAGGGACATCTCGATGGGGCTGGGGGGGTGGGTGTCTCTGACGGGTCCCAGCACGCCCAGGCTGCCGGGCCCGACCCGCGGAGGGGGTGTGGCGGTTTTGCGAGCCAGGTGGGATGTAACAGACCACCTCTTCCTAAGCCGGGTGAAGGGAAGAGGCACAGGAGGCGACGGACCGTGGATGGAATCCTGAGCTCCCTCCCCACTGTCCCCGCCTGGGGCCGGTAGCGCCCGGAGCGCTTTGAGCGCAGGACCCGCCCCGCGGCGGGGCACTTCCGGTGTGTGTGGCGCGGGTGGCGGCGGCGCTGAGGCCGGGGACAGCAGGAAGGGAATCACATCCAGTCTAAATCTGCCCTCTGCCAGTTTGAACCCATTGCCTCTTGTCCTGTCATTGCAAGACCTTGTAAATAGTTCCATCCCAACCTTCCTGTAGGCCCCCTTCAGATACTGGAAGGCTACTATAAGGTCTGGAAGCCTTCTCTTTTCCAGACTGAAGAGCCCCAACTCTCTCAGCCTGTCCTCATAGCAGAGCTGCTCCATCCCTCTCAGCATCTTCGTGGCCCTCCTCTGGACTCGCTCCAACAGTTCAACGTCCTTTCTGTGCTGGGGGCTCCAGAACTGCACACAGTACTCCAGATGGGGTCTGAGGAGAGCAGAGTAAAGGGGCAGAATCCCCTCCCTCGCCTTGCTGGCCACACTGCTTTTGATGCAGCCCAGGACTCGGTTACTGTCTGGGCTGTGCGTGCACACTGCAGGCTCTGGGTTGATGAAAAGCCTTACATGAGCCTGCATGAAGGACATTGAAGTGTTGGAGCAAGTCCAGAGGAGGGCCATGAAGATGATCAGAGGGCTGGAGCAGCTCTCCTATGAGGACAGGCTGAGAGAGTTGGGGCTCTTCAGTCTGGAAAAGAGAAGGCTTCCAGACCTTATAGTAGCCTTCCAGTATCTGAAGGGGGCCTACAGGAAGGCTGGGGAGGGACTATTTACAAGGTCTTGCAATGACAGGACAAGGGGCAATGGGTTTGAACTGGCAGAGGGGAGATTTAGACTGGATGTTAGGAGGAAGTTCTTTGCAGTGAGGGTGGTGAGACACTGGCACAGGTTGCCCAGGGAGGTTGTGGCTGCTCCCTCCCTGGAGGTGTTCAAGGCCAGGTTGGATGAGGCCTTGAGTGACCTGTACTAGTGGGAGGTGTCCCTGCCTATGGCAGGGCGTTGGAACTAGATGATCCTTGAGGTCCCTTCCAGCCTTACCATTCTATGATTCTATGATGAGCTTTTCATCAACCCACACCCCCAGGTCCTTTTCCTCAGGGTTGCTCTCCAGACATTTGGGCCAGTTTGCTTCCTTATCAAAGCAGCAAGGTTCCTGCCTACCTCTTACGTGTGTTGAGAACATCTGTGCCTTGTCCTTGGGTGTCCTGCTTGCAGGCCTGCTCCTGAGGAGCAGGTCTTCATTTCCACTGAGCTGAACTTTCACTTCATCAGCTCCAACCTCCTGTCAGGAAGTTGTAGAGAGCCAGAAGGTCACAGAGACGCAGAACTCACTTGGGTTGGAAGGGACCTTTCAAGGTCATCTAGTCCAATCCTCCCCCTGCAGTCAGCAGGGACATCTGCTTACCACCTTCACCATCAAAAATTACTTTCTTAGCTCCAGACTAAGACTCTTAGTTGGTGAATCTACATCAGGAGTTTATGAATCCATACTGGAATCCAGCCCTGCCAAGCTCAGCTCTGATGGTCACAACGACCTTCCTCTGGCGGCTTTGGGTCAATTCCATCACGTTGTTTGGGGCTCTGAGCAAGCTGCTCTATTTGGAGATGTCCCTGCTGACTGCAGAAGGATTGGACTAGAATATCTTGAAAGGTCCCAGACAATTTCATGGCTGTGAAATAAAAGCTCATTCCTCATTTTCACTTAAGAAACTGACTCAGCTCCATGGGTTTCCAGAGAGGTCGATGGAGATGAACTAACCCAGCCTGGGTGACAATGTCCCCTTCCCTAACTGTGCAGAAGGTGATGTCCCTCCTTACAGAATTTTGTAATCACAGGTTGGTTTGGCTTGAAGGGACCTTTCAAGGTCATCTAGTCCAACCCTGCTGCAGTCACCAGGGACATTAGCAACAGGGACATCTGAAACTAGAGCAGCTAGCTCAGAGCCCCAGACAACCTGACCTGGAATGGTTCCAGGGATGGGGGCATCTACCACCTCTCTGGGCAACCTAGGGCAGGGTCTCACCATCCTCATTGTCACACGTCTTGCTTCTCTCCAGTCTGAATCTTCCCCTTTCATTTTCAAGCCATCATCCCTTGCCCTGTCACAACAGGCCCTGCTGAAAAGTCCATCTCCAGCTTAAGGTCTCCTTTTGTTGTCCCCAAAATGGATTATCCTTGGTTACTATTTCTTCACTCCTGACTTTACATATGGAAGCAGAAATTTAGTATGCCTTTATCATAAAGCTCTTGCTATCTTTCGGGACCGGGGCAGGTGGTGTTTACACAAGTGTGATAAGGCCTCCAACTCCCCATCCCAGTCCTTTCAGAAGATTCTTTCTCCTCTTAAGCTTTAATGTCTCATTATTGTTCCTTAAGGCCTTATCTTGTGACATCTTTTTGTAACCTTCACTACTCTCAGCCTCCTTTACTTCAGGCAGAACAACTTCAGTTCCCTCAGCTGCTCCTCACCAGACCTGTTCTCCAGACCCTTCACCAGCTGTGTTGTCCTTCTCTGGACAAACTCCAGTACCTCAATATCCTCCTTGGAGCAAGGGCCCAAAACTGAACCCAGTACTCAAGGCATGGCCTGTCCACTGCCCAGTCCAGGGGGACAATCCCTGCCCTGCTCCTCCTGGCCACATTCCTCCTGATCCACAGGAGGGACATCAAACTGTTGGAGTGAGTCCAAAGGAGGCCATGAAGATGCTCAGAGGGCTGGAGCAGCTCTGCTGTGAGGACAGGCTGAGAGAGTTGGGGCTCTTCAGTCTGGAGAAGGCTTTGGGGACCTTGTAGTGGCCTTCCAGTATCTGAAGGGGGCCTACAGAAGGGCTGGGGAGGGACTATTGACAAGGGCTTGTAAAGACAGGATGAGGAGTAATGGGTTNTGTACTAGTGGGAGGTGTCCCTGCCTATGGCAGGGGGTTGGAACTGGCTGAGCTTTGAGGTCCCTTCCAACCTAAACCATTCTATGATTCTATTCTAAGCACAGGACCCAGCACTTGGCTTTGTTAGCCTCATCCCATTATCCTAAGCACATCGATCTCAGCCTGGACAGACCGTTCTGTAGTGGCTCCCACTCCTCCACCAGGTCAGGCCTCCCATCTAACGTGGGGGCTGAAGGTGCGTCCGGAGGCATTCAGCTGCATCCAGGACCGACCCCTGAGGAACGCCAGTTAGGAGCAGGCAGCAGCAAAGGATTTAACTGCTTTGCCCAACAGGCCATGAAGGCGGCAGAGGGAAACGGAAGGAAAGGAAGAGGTGGAAGAGGGTCGGAAGAGGAAGAAAAGGCAGGGGGCGGAACAGGGAGGAAGAGGAACGGGCAGGAAGCGGAATGGCAGAAAGCGAAACGCGAGTTTCCGGGGGGGCGTTTCCGGGGGGAAAACCCTGTGCTGGGCCACAACGGCCCGGCAGGAAGCGGAACGCGGGTTTCCGGTGGGGTGTTCCCGGGGGGGACCCCGTGCTGGGTCACAACGGCCCAGCGGGAAGCGGAACGCAGGTTTCCGGTGGCGTGTTCCCGGGGGGGACCCCGTGCTGGGTTGCACCGGCCCGGCAGGAAGCGGAACGCGGGTTTCCGGTGGCGTGTTTCCGGGGGGTCGCTGAGCTGGGTTGCACCGGCCCGGCCCCGCTCCCGCAGCTCTCGGGGCTGTCTCAGGAGATGGCGGCGGGCGGCAGCGGCGGGCGGTGCTGAGGAGGGGAAGCGGCTATGGAGGGCAACGGCGGCCCGGGGAGCGGCAAGCCCAGCCTGCAGGTGGTTTATCAGGCGGTGCAGGCCCTGTACCACGACCCCGACTCCAGCGGCAAGGAACGGGCGAGCTGCTGGCTGGGCGAGCTCCAGAGATCGGTGAGCCCTGGTTGGGGACCAGCCGCGGCTTCGGGGGGCGATGCAGGCAGGGGGATTCCTTTCCCCCCGCACACCTTGAGGCTTGGCCTCGCTGCGGCCCGCTCCCCCGGGGCTCCACCCGCAGCTTTCCCTGCGGTCCCGGTTTCTGTTGGCCAGGCGTTGCGGCCAGGCTGCCTGTAGAGCGGTTCGGGGCAGTCTCCAGGGCCTGGCTTCGGCGTCCCCCTCCCACAGTTTGGTTTTTCGTGCTTCCGACAGTTCGTTTTTCCCCACCAGGTTTTGCTTTTTTCTTCCTGGAGTGTAGATTTTCCCTCCCAGGTTTCGCTTCTTCTCTCTCAGCGTTTCCTTTTTCACTCCCAGGGTTTGAATTTTCCCTCCCAGGTTTTGCTTTTCCTCTCCCAGGGTTGTTTTTTTCCCAGCAGGAAAAATGGCCTCATGGGGTTGGTGCAGCCCTCACTGCCTCGCAGGAGGAAGAAAAGGTTCCTGAAGGTGTTAGGGAAGAATGTAGAGGCTTGTCCTGATCTGCTGCTGCTTGAGATGAGGGCCGTGGGGGAAACCCCATGTCTGTCCCCAGCAAGTGATTGCTCTGCAGGCCTCGTGTGAGAGAGGCCAAAGGCATCAAGGGGACATGGTGATGCAGCCATAGGTGTTGGAGGGACATGTTGGTGGAGCCAGAGACATCAGAGGGGCTCGTGGTGGAGGCANAGGAGCTGGAGGGGCTCGGCGGTGGAGGCACGGGAGCTGGAGGGGCTCGGCGGTGGAGGCAGGGGAGCTGGAGGGGCTCGGCGGTGGAGGCAGAGGAGCTGGAGGGGCTCGGCGGTGGAGGCAGAGGAGCTGGAGGGGCTCGGCGGGACACCGGAATGGTTTGGTGATGGAGCCAAAGCCTTGTCCCTCCTTCCTGAGCAACACATGGTGAGGTGTTTCTCCTCCAAACTGCATCCAGAAGGCTAAGCCTGGGAGTGCAGGTGTGCTTTCTGGCATGGTGGAACCAGATTTGGTCCATTTTGGCTGGATGACTTTGTTGTCCCTTCTCTCCAAAACTCTTTCTTTTCCTACTTGTCCTTTTTTTTTTTTTTTTTTCCTCCTTTACTGTTCCCCCAAATCTTTGGTGGCTTCCCTGGAGGAGTCTGATCAGCTTTATCTTCTGGTCTGTGACTTTGTCCTTGAGAAAGCTCTTGAGGGAGGACTTGAGTTCCATGCAGAAGCTCAGCGTTGACCCCATGGTGATTGGTGGGTCTGAGCTTTGCTGGCTGTGATTCTGCTCATGCAAAGCTCTTTCAGCCCCAACTGTTTCAGCCTGGCCTCACAGCAGAGGGCTTCCAACCCTTGGATCTTTGTTGTGGTCTCTTTTGGCCCTGTTCCAACAGGTCCATGCCTCTCCTGTGCTGAAAATGTCAAAGCTTCCAAGAGAAACCAGGTTGCAGCCTTGCAGAGTGGTCAGCTCTACCCTGTGCCCTCAGATGTCCTCACTCAGGAGACCATTGCTACTTAAAACCTAGAAGCCCACGAGACTTCACATGGTTTGAGATGGTCTTTGCAGACTCTGCTGCTGTTGCTGTTGCCTTCCACAAGAGCTTAGAGGATGCTCTTCAGCTGCCTTTTGAAGCAGTCTGGTGGTCAACACTAGAATCTCACATCCTTCTCTTCCAACATCTTGGTAGAAGGTTGGACTTGGATGATCTTGGAGGCCTTTTCCAACCTCCATGATTGCAAGATTGTCAGAAATCCCACAAAGAACCTTAACAAAAATATTAATTTAAGCTAATTTCTTCTCTCTAAATTGGTGACCAACGCAAAAAGTCATGCTTGGAGCTACCTGATGACCCCAGGAACCGCCTTTCAAAGGCTTCCTGTAACTCCTGACCACGCTGCAGTTCTCTTTGGAGCTTCCAAACAGCTTTTTTTTAGCAGCCTTCAGCAGTCATTCATTAGTGGGCATCAAACCATGAATAATTCTGCTGCCTTTGTTGTCCCAGCAGCTCCCAGACAGTTGGATTAGAGCTGGTGAGGCAGAGATGGGGTTCTCCAGCTTGGAATTTTCCCATGTTTTGTGGTTTTCTTTTGTTTGGGGTTTTTTTTTTTTGGTTTTTTTTTTTTGTGTGAAATCTCACACATTCATTTTCCAGGACCCATTTTTACCACCATGTCAAAAATTTTTCCTATCCTCAAAGCTGTGGGAGATACTTCCCTTCTTGATGGAGTAGAGAAGGTCTTCAGCACAAATGGCAGAGGTTCTGGTGTGACCTTCTGGTGGTTCTTTTCACTGCTGTGAAGGCTTTTTGTGAGTAGAAGTAAATACATAGGGATGTGGTCCCTCAGAAATAGTTTCAAGTCTTCCTCACTCTCCCATCCTAGCTGGAGAAAAGCTCCATTAACAGCTTGTGGTCACCATGGGAGATGGAAGTGGTGGATCAAAGCCTGGTGAGACAGCAAAGGAGCTTGTCTGGAAGGAGATAGCTCCAGAAAGAGCCATTCCTTGAACATGAGGGCTGGGTGGAGTGAGGCCATGAGCAACCTGGTCTAGTGGAAGGTGTCCCTGGCCAATGCCAAAAAGCCTCTTTTGTTGCTCTCCACTGCAAGATTGATGCTGGGATCCACTCCAGATCTGCTCTCCTGAAGGGTTTGTGGTGGCCGAGACCATGAGCAGCTCCACCAATGCCAGGCCTAGAAGCTCACTTGCTTCTTCAGCCTATTGAGAGGATGTCATGGCCTTGGCACCTTCACCAGCCAAGCACCATGGGCTGAGCTGTGATGGCAACATGGCAGGCACGCTCCTGGTCCCTGCTTTCTCCCATTTGTCCTTTGCTGGGTTGGTGGCTTTGATGGTCCACCTTAGCCCCACAAAGCCTCTTTACTGCAAAGGTGGACCTCAGATCCACTCCTAATCTGCTGCTGGCTGAGACCATGAGCAGCTCCACCAATGCCAAGTCTGGAAGCTCATCTGCTCCTTCAACCTATTGAGAGGATGTCATGGCCTTGGCACTTTCACCAGCTAAGTGCCATGGCCTGAACTGTGATGGCAACATGGCAGGGATGCTCCTGGTGAAAATGTGGGGGTACCTTGAAGGAGATGTTTCCTTCAGGAGGGACAGGGATCTACTGGAGAGAGTCCAAGGGAGGACTACAAGGATGCTGTAGGGACTGGAGCACTGCCTGATGAGACGAGGCTGAGGGACCTGGGGCTTTTTGGTCTGGTGAAGAGAAGACTTATAGGGGATCTAATCAATGTTTACAGATATCCGAGAGCTGGTGGTCCAAGAGGGAGGGGACAAACTCAGTTGTGCTCTGGGATAGGACAAGGAGCAATGGATGTAAACTACAGCACAGGAAGTTCCACCTCAACATGAGGAAGAACTTCTTGATTGTAAGGGTGACAGAGCAGTGGCACAGGCTGCCCATAGAGATTGTGAAGTCTCCTTCTCTGGAGACTTTCCAGCCCTGTATGGATGTGTTCCTGTGCAACCTGCAGTAGATTCTATGGCCCTGCTGTGGCAGGGGGGTTGGGCTCTATGATCTCAGGAGGGCCCTTCCAACCCCTGACATCCTGTGACCCCTGTGATCTGGTGGAGTTTGGGTTTTCAGCCTTCTGGCAGGTGCTGGGTTAGCTCCACGTGCCCCGTGCCTCTCTCTGACCGTGCCGTGCCGCACCTGCAGGTCCATGCCTGGGAGATCTCGGACCAGCTGCTACAGATCCGTCAGGATGTGGAATCCTGCTACTTCGCGGCGCAGACCATGAAGATGAAGATCCAGACGTCCTTCTACGAGCTCCCCACCGACTCCCACGCCTCCTTACGGGACTCTTTGCTGTCCCACATCCAAAACTTGAAGGACCTGTCGCCGGTCATCGTCACCCAGGTAGGTGCTGAGCAAGAGGGGGTGGAAGGAGCTGCTCTGGTAAGTGGCGGCGAGCAGAAGAGGGCTTGGAAGTGCCCTCAGCAGAGGAGCCTGGGCTGGTTGTCAGAGGATCTCAGAGTGGGTTGGGTTGGAGAAGACCTTTAATGCCATCCAGTCCAGCCCTCAACCTAGCACTGCCAGGGTGCCACCAAACCATGGCCCTCAGCACCACATTTCCATGGCTTTCAAACCCCTCCAGGGATGAGGAATCCACTGCTGCCCTGGGCATTCTGGGCCAGACCTTGACAACCCTTTTGTGGGTGAAATTGTTCCTTATGTCCAAACTAAACTTGCCCTGGGGCAACTGGAGGCCATTTCCTCTTTTTCTAGCACTTGGGAGAAGACCTCTGTGCCCAAGTCCTTTCAGGGAGTTGTAGAGAGCCAGAAGGTCTCCCCTCAGCCTCCTTTTCTCCAAGCCAGACAGCTCCAGGTCCCTCAGCTTCTCCTCAGGAGTTCTCCAGACCCTTACCCAGCTTTGCTGCCCTTCTCTGGACCTGCTCCAGCCCTTCAACGCCCTTTGGCAGTGGTGGGATTTAAGGTGTAGACACTTGAGGCCTTTTCTGACACAGAGCTTTTGCTCTTCCATGGTTGCTCTTCCACCAGTGGGGAGAACAGCAGCAGCTGATGCCTTCAGCCAGCTTGGTTGTGTCTCCCAGCACAAAATGAGGAACGAGCCTTGAGAATCATGAGATCCCAGACTGGTTTGGTTTGAAGGAACCTTTTGAGGCCATCTAGTTCAAGCCCCCTTCAGTCAGCAGGGACATCTGCAACTAGAGCAGGTTGCTCAGAGCCCCAGACAACCTGACTTGGAATGGTTCCAGGGATTGGGGCATCTACCACCTCCCTGGGCAGCCTGGGCTTTGTGGTCAGGGTCTCGCCACCCTCATCATGAAGAACCTCTGCAGTCTAATTCCCCTCTTCCAGCTGGTGAATCTGTATCAGAGCTGTGAATCCATATTGGAGTTCCAAACTCAACTCTGATGGTCACAACCCCCTTTCTGTGATGGCTTTGGACTGGTTTCATTCATCACCAGGCTTAGCTGTGTTGTCTTATGTCTTCTCCTTCCAGCTTGCTTTAGCAATAGCAGACCTTGCCCTGCAGATGGCTTCTTGGAAAGGCTGTGTCCAAACACTGGTTGAAAAGTAAGTGAATGAATTACTGAGTGGATGTGGGGTGGGTGGGCTTTAGGTGATCCAAAACCTCCCAGCAGATGGCCCAGTGAGGGGAAAGGTCTCTCCTGAGGAGCATTGGGTCACAGGCAGGGAGTGGTGGAGCTTTGGCTTGTCACAGAGGGACCATGAATGTGGCATCTCTGAGCCTCAGCAGTTCTCCTCATCCCTCTCTTTGTTCCCTGCTGATCCCTCAACCCCTCCCAGCTTTAGGAGGATTGAGCAGTGAGGTCCGCCCTGACCTGAAGCTCTCAGCTGGGGTTTTCATGCCCATTTTTTGATGTGTGACAGTGGTTTTGGGGCCCCAGGCGAGAAACAACATCCAAATAGCATTGAATTGGCATCAAATGACATCAAATTGCCATCAAATTATGTCCAAATGGTGTCCAAAGGGCATCAAATCGGCATCAAATGGCATGCAAAAGGCATCGAATTGGCGTCAAATGGCATCCAAAGGGCATCAAATTGGCATCAAATGGCATCCAAAGGGCATCGAATTGGCATCAAATGGCGTCCAAAAGGCATCATAGTTGGCATCAAATGGCATCCAAATGGCATCCAAAAGGCATCAAATAGGCATCAAATGGTGTCCAAAGGGCATCAAATGGCGTCCAAAAGGCATCATAGTTGGCATCAAATGGCATCCAAAGGGCATCAAATGGCGTCCACAGGGCATCAAATTGGCATCAAATGGCGTCCACAGGGCATCCAAAGGACATCATAGTTGGCATCCAGTTGTGTCCACAGGGCATCAAATTGGCATCAAATTGTATCCAAAGGGCACTAAATTGCATCCAAATGGCATCAAATGGCATCTGAAATTACATCAGAAGTCATCAGATGGCATCAAATTGTCACCAAATGTTGTCAAAATGACATCGAATGGCACTAAATGGCATCAGAATGGCATCAGATGGCAACGATGCCATCAAATGGCATCAAAATGACATGAAATAGCATCAAAATGACATCCAAATGATGTGCAAATGCCATCAGAATTATATCAGAAGTCAGCAGATGGCATCAAATTGTTAGCAAATGGCATCAAATTATCATCCAATGACAGGAAATGGCACCAGAATGGCATCAAAGTGACATGAAGTGACATTGAAATGACAACAGAATGCCATGAAATGCCACCAAAATGACAAGAAATGGCATCACAATCACATCAAAATTATATCAGATGGTATCAAAATTACATCAGAAGTCATCAAATTTGCATCAGAATGTCATCAGATGGCATTAAATTGGCATCAGAATGGCATCAAATTGGCATAAGAATGTCATCAGATGGCATTAGTGTCATCAAAGTGGCATCAGGTGTCATCAGATGTCATCAAAGTGGCACCAAGGTGTCACTAGGTATCATCAGATGGCATCTAAGTGGCATCAGGGTGTCACCAAGTATCATCAGGTGGCACCAAGGTGTCACCATGTGTCATCAGATGGCACCAAGGTGGCATCAGGTAGCACCAAGGTGGCATCTGTGTGTGATACTGTGATCAGATGGCATCAAGTTGGCATCAGCATCAAAGTGTCATGGCATGCGACAGCATCAAGGTGTCATCAGATCGCATCTAAGTGGCACCAAGGTGGCACCATGTGTCATTAGATGGCACCAAGGTGGCACCAGGTGTCAGCATGATGGCATCAGGTAGCACCAAGGTGGCATCAGATGGCATCGAAGTGGCATCAAGGTGTCACCAAGTGTGATCAGATGGATCAAGGTGTCACCAGGTGTCATCAGATGGCATCAAGGTGGCCGGAGGTGGGGTCAGCCGGCAGCAGCCAGCCGGCAGGGATGAGCTGACAAGCCCATCGGGTGTCACCCAAGGGCGCAGCCACCATTGTCCTTCCACCTCCCGGGTGCAGGTACAGCAACGATGTCACATCTCTGCCCTTCCTGCTGGAGATCCTGACGGTGCTGCCCGAGGAGGTGCACAGCCGCTCGCTGCGCATCGGCGCCAACCGCCGCACCGAGATCATCGAGGACCTGGCCTACTACTCCAGCACCGTCGTCTCGCTGCTGGTAAGGGCACCGAGGCGCCCACCGAGCCCTCCCCACACTGCCGCTCTGGGTGTGGGTGAAAAGGTGCAGCTGGAAGGAGCTGGGCTTGGACCTTGGGAGGACGTCAGAGTCCCTGCCAAGCTCCTCTGGGCAGGGGTGAAAATGGAGCAGGGTATGGAAACTGAACTTCATCATCTCAACTGGGTTCTTTGTGAGGTGGGCAATGGAGCCTTGTCTTCTGGTGCTTGAAGTGCAGGAGGGCTTTAGCCTTCTGCAGTGTTGGTTCAGTGTGTGTCTGGAGTTGGATTCCTGCCCCAGGAGGTGTCCGAGGTAGGATTCTCAGCCTAGGAGGCCTCCGGGGTTGGATTCTCAGCCCAAGGAGGCCTCTGGGGTTGGATTCCTGGTCCAGGAGGCATCTGGGGCTGGATTAGAATCATAGAATGGT
>WBNM01031747.1:68361-101743 GCA_013399055.1 Ramphastos sulfuratus | reverse complement strand
TTTGCACCCTCAGCAGCTTGCACCCCCAGAAGCTTTTGCACCCCCAGCAGCATGCACCCCCAGCAGCATGCACCCCCAGCAGCTTTTGGATCCCCAGCAGCTTTTGCACCCTCAGCAGCTTGCACTCCAGGAGGCTGCACCCCCATAAGCTTTTGCCCTCCCAGAAGCTTTTGCCCTCCCAGCAGCTTGCACTCAATGCATCTGTGCCCAAAAGGGACCAGTGGCAGTTTTGCCTGGAGCCCAGCACTGGATGCAGCACAGCTACAGTGGGCAAACACTGCAGCTTCAAGTGCTGCTTGGCTCCTGCCCTGCTGCTGGCTGCAGGGCACACAGAATGCACTCAGAGCAGCCCTGAGGCTTAGGGCAAACCCTCTCAGGCCAAGCTGTGCTGTTGTAAGCTCCCAGGTCCTCTGCAGCAGGAGAACAAAGATCCCTTTGTGCTTTGCCCCCAGCTGGGCACAATGTGATGCTGCTGACCCTCTGAGGGTCTGATCGCTGGAGATCAGGATCCAGGGCACCTCTTGTGCCAGGACAGCAAGAGAGAAGGTGGTGAGGAAGCATAGGCTGGTGGTGGTGTGAGGAGAGTGAGGGAACAACAAGAAGCATTTTTTCAGGTGGTACCATTTCAGTGAGGGCTTTTAGCCCAGATCAGGTCTGTGTCAAGCACCTGCTTCATAGAGTGGGTTGGGTTGAAAGGGATCTTAAAGATCATCCAGTTCCAAACCCCTGCCATGGGCAAGGACACCTCCCACCAGACCACAGTGCTCAAAGCCTCATCCAACCTGGCCTTGGACACCTCCAGGGAGGGAGCATCCACAACCTCCCCGGGCAACCTGTGCCAGTGTCTCCTCACTCTCACCAATTTCTTCCTCCTCTCCCCTCTCCCAGCTCAAAGCCATTGTCACCACAAGCCTTTGTCACAAGTCCCTCCCCAGCTCTCCTGCAGCCCCTTCAGGTACTGGCAGGCAGCTCAGAGGTCTCCCTGGAGCCTTCTCTTCTCCTGGTTGTCCAACCCCTGAAGAAAAGAAAGCTCCCGGGAGCTCTTCCAGTACTTGAGGGATACCTTCTGCTGCCTGAGTCACAGACTGACCTTTTCAGGCACCCCAGCAGACCCACTCTTGCCACAGACCAAGCTGTCAGCTCGCCAAGGGTAGTAGCTGAGGCAGTTCCTCTTGTCGACGATGGTGACGGTGGCTTCGCGCAGGGTGCCGTTGGGGGCTTGGTGGCTCCAGCCAAGCACCCTGCACTTGGTGTCCCTTTTGACTATGAACCTCTCAAAGGAGAGGTAGCTGTTGCTGGTGGCATTGCCTTTCAGCTGGACAAGGGGACAGAACAGACAGAAATCAAAGCTTGGTCTGCAGCTGCTCTGTGCCCTCCTGCTCCAGGCTTACAGCTTCGGGCAGAGGGGACCTCGCAGGCTGCAGGCAGGAGGTTACCTTCAGCAGGAGGATGTCATTTCCTTCCTTGAGATTTGTGAAGTTTGGGTGGCAGTGATACTCTTGGACTTCAAATGTTTGCCAGCTCCTCTCTTTCCTTGGTGCTGTGTGAGCTCCCAGGATGACAGTCAGAGGTTTGTGCCTGGGAGAAGCAAGCCCAGGAGGTGGCATTGGCATCCTCCTGCCTTCCGTGGTGGCACTGGGGCACATCTCCCAGAAGCATGCCCAGCAGAGACCAGTTGAGCATCAAAGAAGGAGTGTGGCACCAAGGGCCTCTGCCAGTGAATCTACCCAGGCAGGAGGCAAAGCAAGTTCCCAACTGACAGATCAGAGCTCTGCAAGTGCTGCTTTGCCTCTGGGCCTTGAGCTGAGTGGATTTGGTCCAATGCTGGGTACTAAAACGTGGGGACTGTTGGTCCAGGCTCCACAGAGGCCCATGGAAGTCCATGGCTCGAAGGAAGGATTTCATAGAATCACAGAATGGGTTAGGTTGGAAGGGACCTCAAAGCTCATCCAGTTCCAACCTCTTGTGCCATAGGCAGGGACACCTCCCACTAGAACAGGTCTAACCCAGAACCCTGCCCTGGACCAATGAACCTTTCCTGGCCTCCTACATCATCTGCAGAAGGGATTGAGCCTTAGGAGAACTGGGAGGGACCCTGGGTATGGGTAAGAGTCTCTAGCAGGTGGGACTTGGGCATCCAGGCTCCTGGGTTCTGCTGATCCTCCTTCGTGCTGCTCAGGTGTGAGGAGTGGCCCTGAGCCTGCATTAATGGCACTGGGGCAGAGCTGCCAGCCCAGAGGAGTGCAGAAGCTACACCCAGAGCCATCTGGATCTAGAAATGCTCTCTTGCTTGGCCATGCCCCAGGTCCTCCAGCTGGAGGGATGGAAGAGAGTTGGGCAAGCAGCTTGCTGATGAGTCTCAGAGGTCTTTGGTGGCAGAAAGGGCAAAGCCTGACACCAGCAATCCCTTCTGTGCCAGCAGGTCAGGGACAGCAAGGGAAGAAGCTGCTCTGACTTAGCACTGTTGACCTCTGGGAAGGTTAAAATGAGCCATGGAGGGGGGAAATGCAAAATAAAGAGAAGAATCCCAGTGTGGGTTGGAAGGGACATGGGAAAGGGCAGCTCAAGGCAGAGCTGCAGACACAGCTCTGCTGTCCCAGTGCCAGCTGAGGGTCCCAGCAGTGCCACCTGCACTCCCTGTTGGGGAAGGAGCTCAGCCATAGCTCCTGGAGCAACTCAAACTCTTCCACCTTCCACCTAGGAGATGTCATCCAGCCCTCAGGAGCACAACCTCCCCGTGCCAGGAGCTGCCCCAGCCCGGCCCAGACTTACGCCAAGCACTGAGCCGCAGTCATCACCCAGTTTGGGGCCACCAAGAAGCCACCACAGGAATGGTTGTCCCTGCCTTGCAGGTAAGCCAGGTAGGGTGTGGAGTGGCTCTTGGCTTCACCTCCTCCCTCCAGCCGGTTCCAGGAGAGATCTGCAACGGATGGGACCCAGGATGAGGGGATGGGAGGATGCAGGCTGTGCTCTTTGGGGCTGTCCCTTCCCCAGCCCTCTGCTTGCCTCCAGGCTGCTCTACTTACAGGCTGTAGCCGAGGGGCAGGTCACCAGCAGCAGGAACAGCAGCAGCAGCTTCTGCAGGTGCTTCATGGTAGCCCTCCTGGCTTCAGCAGATCCCTGGGAGGTGAGGCTGCTGTGGGGGTCTCGTTCTGCTCCCAGCAAGGTTATATAGCCTGAGACTAGACTCCAGGAAACCACAGAAGACAGCCTCATCTGATTAACCCAGCTGAAAAGTGCCTGCCTCAGCGATCTGAGAGGGGAATTCAGCCAGCCTCACCCTGGGGCATCAACCCACCTCCATCCTGGGCCTGATCTGGAGTGCCCAACAGAGCCAGCATCCACCTCTGGGCTGGGAGCTGGGTGGGGCACAGCCACCCTCACCACTTTGCCTGCTCTTCCCTTGCAGCTCATCTTTGCTGTCCTGCACTTGCAAACTCTCTTGATTTTTATCATCAGCCCTGCCAGAGCAAGGTTCTGCTCTCTCCATGTCCCAAGGGACAGGCAGGGGCAGTTGAGGACCTTTCTGCTCTGTCTCAGAAGGTGTGGCCATGGCTAATGGAGCAAAATTGCTGTTCAGTACATTCAGGAGACCACTGTGGGCATGGCTATGTGAGGGCAAGAAGTTGTTAAGGCAGCTTCATGGGCATGGGCCACAGCAGGCAGACTGCTCTGTGCCAGGCACTGCTGTGGGGCTGGCTCTGGGCAGCAAGAGGAAGCATTTCAAGTTCTTTCCAGGTGTGGTGAGGTGAGGACTTTGCCATCTCTTACCAGCCAGAGTGAGAGAAGGCAGGAGAACACTGCCCTGACCCTGGGCCAGGGGTTCACTTTCCCCTGTGATGGGTTGAGGGTGGATGGAGACAGGGATGGAGGTTTGGCATTCTGCCTCTCCACTGGCCAGAGGCAGCCTGGTGCCACAGCTCTCTGCTGGGCTTGTTGCTCTGGACAGGGCCATGTCCAGGCTGCCCCCACCCTGGCAGGCAGTGATGTTTCCAATGCCAAACATGTGCCAGGTGCCTTTCTGCCCTGCAGAGCAGGGATGTGACTTAGAATCACAGACAGCATCAGGTTGGAAGGGACCCTCCAAGGGCTTCTTCTCCAATGCCTCTGCAGTCAGCAGGGACATCTCCAACTGTTCAGGGCTCCACCAGGTTTGACCTCCAGTGTCTGCAGTGGCTTCCACCACCTCTTTGGGCAACCTGTGCCAGTGTTTCACAACCCTCATTGTGAAGAACTTCCTCCTGATGCCCAACTTAAATCCACCCTGCTCTGGTTTTAAATCACTGCCCCTTTTGCTAGAGCCACAGGTCCTTCCAAACAGCCTTCTCTAGGGCTCCTTCAGGCACTGCAAGGTCTTCCTGGAGCTTTCTCTGCTCCTGGCTGAACAACCTCAACTCTCCCAGCCCATCCTCACAGGAGGATCATAGGATTCTCTGATTCTACCATGAGAGGTGCTCCAGCCCTTGAGTCATCATCATGACCCTCCTCAGGGCCTTCCCTGGACCAAACCCTGCAGCAGCTGTGCCTCTTCCTCCTCCTCCAGCCCTTGGATCATCATCATGACCCTCCTCAGGGCCTTTCCTGGACCAAACCCTGCAGCAGCTCTGCCTCTCCCTCCTCTTCCTCCTTCTCCAGCCCTTGACCAAAGTAACCATGCTGGTGGCAAACCACTGAAGCCAGTCCCCACTCCACAGGATGCCCTCTTGCCTCCTTCTTTACCATGAGCTAAACACCAGAACAGGTTGCCCAGGGAGGTGGTTGGGGACCCATCCCTGGAGATACCCAAGGAGAGGCTTGGCAGGGCTCTGGGCAGGCTGATCTAGTGGAGGATGGGACTGTTGACAAGGGGCATGACAGGAGGAGGAGGAATGGGTTTGAACTGGCAGAGGGAAGATTGAAACTGGATGGTAAGAAGAAGTTGTTTGCAGTGAGGGTGGTGAGAGACTGGCACAGGTTGAGGGTGGTGAGACACTGGCACAGGTTGAGGGTGGTGAGAGACTGGCACAGGTTGCCCAGGGAGGTTGTGGAGCACAGAAGCACCCAACGTGATCTTTGATCACGTTGGGTGCTTCTGTGCTCCACAACCTCCCTGCAGGTCTTCTGTGCTCCACAACCTCCCTGCAGGTGTTCAAGGCCAGGCTGGATGAGGCCTTGAGTGCCCTGTACTAGTGGGAGGTGTCCCTGCCTATGGCAGGGGGGTTGGAACTAAATGATCTTTGAGGTCCCTTCCAACCTTCCCATTCTATGATTCTGTTACTGCTGACTGCAGAGAGGGTTGGACTGGATGCCCCTTGGAGATCTTTCCTCCTCCCAGACCCTTAGACCCTTCCAACCCAGACCACTCCACGCTCTGTGCTTTGCCCCACTGGCACCAGGCTGCAGCGAAGGGTGGAAGCTGGGCACGGTGCCCACCCCCCTAGCAGGGAGCTGTCCCTTCCTCCGCCCTGACGAAACATCTCGGCCGCCCTCCCTGGCTGCCAGTAAATCCTCTCTCTCCTCTCTACCGCCAGTGCAAACCTCATCTTTTTTTTTCAGCTGCAAGCTGCCACTCTTCGTGCAAAGGCTGCCGGCGCTGGAGCTTCGAGGCAATGCCTGACGTGGCACTGCGGCGTGCGCCGCGCAGATAAGCAGCTGCAGATTTTCTTTCCACTCGCAGATTTCCTTGCTGATAGCAGCTGAGCAGAAGCCCAAGCCATGGACCCAGCTCGGTTTCCTCAGTGGCATGGGTGCTGAAGGGAAAGGTGACAGAATTTCCCCCTTTGTCCCAGGCGAGAGGACGTCAGAGCTGACGATGCCCAAGGCTGGAGCGCAGGACTGCTGCTGCTGCTGGCAGGCAGGGGAGGTGTGAGGTGTGATGGTTTGGGAGTTACCCACCCCCCACCACTATGAAAATCACCCAAACTAGTCTCAGCTGGCTGGAAGTGAAGGAATTGGCAGAGGGGAGATTTAGACTGAATGTTAGGAGGAAGTTGTTTGCAGTGAGGGTGGTGAGAGACTGGCACAGGTTGAGGGTGGTGAGACACTGGCACAGATTGAGGGTGCTGAGACACTGGCACAGGTTGCCCAGGGAGGTTGTGGAGCACAGAATCACCCAACGTGATCAAAGATCAAAGATCTCACTCACACTGCAGCCTCATCTTGAGCTTTTCCTCACCCCAGACCCCCAGGGCCTGTTCCTCAGGGCTGCTCTCAGCCATTCCCCACCCAGCCTGGAGCTGTGCTTGGCATTGTGCCTACCCAGCTGCAGGACCTTACACTTGGCCTTGTTGAATGTCCTGAGGTTGGCCTGGGCACAGCTCTGCAGCCTGTGCAGGTCCCTCTGGATGGATCCCTGCCCTCTAGCAAGTGACTGTGCCACACAGCTTGGTGCCAGCTGCAGCCTTGCTGAGGCTGCACTGATTCCTCTGTCCATGTCACTGACAAAGATGTCAAACAGCACTGGTGCCAGCACTGACCCCTGAGGGATGCCACTTGGCACTGGTCTGCAGGTGGACATTGTGCCCTTGATCACCACTCTCTGTGTGCCACCATCCAGCCAGTTCCTTACCCAGCAGTGCTCCACACATCCATCCAGTCCACGTTTTCCCAGTTTGGGTCTTTTCCAGTGCTGCAGGGGGTGGCTGTGACCCAAGTGCATGACCCAGCCCTTGGCTTTGTGAACGTCACACAGAGCCTGGAAAGACCTCAGCTTCCCATTCCCTTCCCTTGCACCTTCTTTCTGTGCATCTCAAATTCCCCTCTGGGTTTCCCCACCATGAATCTGGTCTCCTCTTGAGCTTGTACAGATATCTGTCACCCTGCACCCAGGGCTCTGCAGCTCACTTATTCACCCTGCCCCCTGTCATCTCCTCTGGGGATGTGCCTAGAGTCCAGGGAACTCTAAGTGCACATGAGAGATGCCAGCAGAAGGTAGCTGAGACAAAAGGACCTGGGCTCAGGGTTCTGGGAGGTGCTTTAGGGGTGTGTAAGGGCCCTGGGAGGAGTGGAGCCTGTGCACATCACTTTCCCCAGCCCATTTCTCTTCCTGCAGTGTACTCATCCCTGTGACCACAGGATGGGTGACAGCAGCTCAGTGCATGCAGAGCTGTGATTGCCACTGCCCCAGCAGGGTGACCTCTGCCTTTCACCAGCCAGGACCCTCCCCCCGCCCCTTTGAACCTCCCTCTCCTCCCCTCAACCCGGGGCAAGGCACAAGAAAGGCCAAGGGTGGCAAAGCAGAGCAGAGTTTACTGAGGGTGCTGGAAGTGCAGCAAGACTCAAGCAGGGACAGGAGTGCTTCTGAAAGGAGTGGGGTCTGCTGTGGCACAGGCTCTTTCTGGTGCCATCTGGGATGATCCCTGCATCTGCCAGGGTGATTTAGTATGGCCTTGAGCTGGCTGCCCGAGCTGGGCAGGGCATGGGCCAGCACAGCAGCCTCAGAGCAGAAGGGCAGTGGTGAGTGCACCAATCAGGTCACCCAGGAGAGAGGAGGGGGTCAGGACTTCGGCAGGGGGAGGAAGGGAACCACTGCAGTCTCCAGGGCTGCAGCAGTGCTGGAGTGAGTGCTGCTGCTGCTGCTGCTGCTGCTGCTGCTACTTCTTCATGGTCCGTTTGATCCAGGGCAGGTAGTTGGAGATGCGAGCATAGACCCCGGGGGGTTGGTCATACCCGAAGGAGACGATGCCTTGTGCCACCTTGTTGCACACCAGGGGCCCACCAGAGTCTCCCTGAGGACAGAAGAGAGACTGGTTTTAGAGCCTTCTTCCCTCTGGGAACAGGTTTCACCTCGGTCCCACTCTGCCCAGGCAGTGCCAGCAGCCTGTGGCTCTGCTCCTGTCCCACATGCCCGTGGAGGAGCTGCCTGGAGCAGGCTAGTTGGGGCTTTACCCTTGGCACTGTGGTGTCAGAGCATCCAGAGAGCTTGTCCACAGGGCAGCTACAAATGGTTGGCAGCTCTCCTGGGAACCAGCTGAGTCTGTGCCAGCAGCAGCCCCTGCTACCAGTGAGCCCACCTGCCCCAAGGGCAAGCCCCCAGCCCATCAGCAGCCCGTACCTGGCTGGCATCCTTGAGCTCATGGAAGCTGCCAGCACAGACCATGCCACTGGTGAGATCTGGGTAGAACTGGGTGCATTTCCTGCGGCTGTAGATGGAGACTTTGGTCTCAAAGAGCCTGTCAGTGGCTTGCTGCTTGTCAATCATGCCCCAGCCAGCTATGATGCACTTGGTGCCCGTGGGCAGATCGCTGCTGGTCTTGGGCAGTGGAATGGTCTCGACGTAGTCATTGAGAGTGGCCTTTGCTGTCAGCTGGGGGAGAGCAAAGGTTTTTAGAGAGGCTGTGAGCAGAAGAGCTGAAGAACACTTCCCAGGCAGAGGTCTAGCAGGACATAAAGCACTGCAAGCTCTACTGAGCTGCTGTGAATGGAACAGTCTGGCTCCAAGCCCTGCCCATGGCTCCCTCCCAGTTCCTTCCCACGTCTGGTGGCCTGCAGCAGTCACAGGGAGAAGGAGATGATGGTTTGGAGGAGGAGGTAATGGTTTGGAGGAGGAGATGGTGGTGTGGAGAAGGAGATGATGGTTAGGAGAAGGAGGTGATGGTTTGGAGGAGGAGATGGTGGTGTGGAGAAGGAGATGATGGTGGTGTGGAGAAGGAGGTAATGGTGTGGAGAAGGAGGTGATGGTGTGGAGAAGGAGGTGATGGTGGTGTGGAGAAGGAGGTGATGGTTAGGTGAAAGAGATGATGGTTAGGAGAAGGAGGTGATGGTTTGGAGGAGGAGATGGTGGTGTGGAGAAGGAGATGATGGTTAGGAGAAGGAGCTCAGAGCAGGAGTGTGCTCTGCCTAGCCCCTGCTGCCCCCCAGGCCCCCCTTGCCTTCAGCAGCATAATGTCATCAGCCACAGTCTCAGGGTCATACTCCGGGTGCGGATGGTAGCTGACAACTCCTCGTATCTGCTGGCTGCTTTCTGGCTCCTGGATGTTGTGAGCCCCCAGGACCACTGTGATGTTCCTGGCCATGGCAGCAGAGGGGAGAAGGGGGAGGAGAGGCTGGGTCACACCTGCCCCCTTCTGCTTTTGCAGGCAGGTGGAGAGAGGAACCTGCTGCAGAATGGTTCCTCACACCTGTGGGCAGGACGAAGGGGCCAAAGCCCCCGTGGGAAGCACTCACCCCAGCAGGCAGTGGGCAGCTGTCATCACCCAGTCAGGGGCCACCAGGAAGCCTCCACAGGCATATTTCCCTATCTTCAGGTATGCCATGTAAGGGTGGGAGTGGGGCTTGGCCTCGTGGCCTCCCACGATCTGGACCCGCAGAGCACCTGGAAGAGAACCCCAAGCAGGGTGAGCAAAGAGCTGCCAGGTCAGAGCCCAGGCCAGCAGCCTCACTGCCAGCAGCCTCACTGCCAGCAGCTTGCAGCACCCCCAGCTTACTGGCACTGGCCCATGGGCAGCTGAGCAGGAGCAGCAGGGCCAGCAGCAGCTGGGGCTGGCACATCCCTGCCCACATCTGGATGCTCCTTCTGAGGTGTGTGGCAGTCTGAGTCTCTCCTGATGCCTGCTTTTAAAGCTTGGGACCAGCTGTACTCAGCAGGCAGGAAACTGTCTGTGATGGCCTGATTGTGCTTATCAGAGCAGTGCAGCATCCCTCCGAGGCTATCTGCTTCTCTGATGCCTCAACCTGCCCACATGCCCCTCGTGTCCCCAGGCTCTGACTGATCAGAGAATCACAGAATGGTGATGCAGAGATCATCAAGCCCAACCACCCTGCCAGAGCAAGGTCACCCAGGGCAGGAACACATCCAGAGGGGGCTTGAAAGCCTCTAGAATAGAAGACTCCACAACCTCCCTGGGTAGGCTGCTCCAAGGCTCCAGCAGCCTCACTGTAAAGTTTAGTCCCAGTTTGCTGCACTCTTCCTTGCTCCCTCCTTGGGCAGTTGCATGCCCACAGCAGAGTGAGCTCTCTGTGGGCAGCAGCTCTCTCCATGGGGCTGCAGTAACCTTGGGCAAAGGTTTTGCTTTCTCCTTGATCTCAGTGCTCAGAGCTGAAAGCTCCCAGTTCAGGTGCTCAGGGCCACTTGAATTTACTCCTTGCTCTGTGCCAGCTGCTGGGGTCAGCAGCACCAGGGCCAGGCCATGCTGCAGGCAGGAGAAAGCAGAGAGCAAGTCCTGTGCCCACACACCTCTGGGTGTTCTTAGCTGTGCCAGGCAAGGAGGAGGACCAGCAGGTGGAGGAAGAGGTGCACAGGGCAGTGAGCAGCAGAGCTTGGGACAGATTTGTGCTTCCCAGAGTGCAGCAGCAGCCCTGCTGCTGGTGAAGCTGTTGTCAGTGCCCCACTAACCACAGGGAGGGAGGGGTGCTGCATGCCCTTCCTCTGCAGTGCCCAGGTTAGGTTCACACCAGGCTGATTTCCTCTGTGTTGTGTGGTCGTTGGCACCAGCCCCTGCCAGCTCCCTCCCTGCTCCTCACACTGACCCCCTCCCTGCCCCATTTCCTGGGTGAGGGCAGCTTCCTCCATGCTATCCACCCAGGAACGTGGGGAAGGAACAGCTCAGAGTGGTGAGCCTGTGGAGACAGAGCTGGCACCGAGCTGAGCCCTGCCACAGAGGGTGCAGAGGGGCAGCAAAGAGCTGAGTGAGGCATTTTAGGGGTCTTGTTCAGGGCACCAGAGGCTCCTGCCAGGTCTCTGGAGCAGATTCCTGCTCTCAGCCTATGGTCTGAGATTGTGGCAGGATATTAGGAAAAATTTCATCCCAGAAAGGGTCATCAGGCACTGGAACTGCCCAGGGCAGTGGTGGTGTCACCGTGCCCAGTTTAAAAGATGTTTGGAGAAGGAGCTTAGGGACATGGCCTGAGCTGTGTGCAGGGAGGGGTGAGGTTATGGCTGGACTCTGCAGGGCTCTCCCTGCCCAGGGCTCTGTGGCTCTGTGAAGCTGTTTGCCTTCTGCTTGCTGTTTTGCACCGAGGAAATGCAAGTGTCTAAAGAAAAGTCACAGAAAAAAAAAAACCAACCATCAACAAAACTTTGCCATTTAAGGTCATTTGTGAGGTCTAAAGGAGGTGATCTTGAAGCTTTCTTTTGTGTTCTTGTTTTCAAATCCAGAGATTCACTGCAGAGATCTTTTGCCATCAGCCAGCTGCAGTGAGGTGACACAACAGCTGTGCCTGGGGCAACACTTGGAGCTGTGGGTAGGGTCTGCAGGCTCTGGTGCCAGCCCCNTGGATGAGCTCTTTGGGTCCCTTCCAACCCCTGACATTCTGTGATCCCAAGTCAGAAAGACTTTGATGCTTCTTGCCAGCTCCTCTGGGGGCCAGAAGCATCCTGCCATGCTGGGCACTGGGATGTGCCAGTGCAGAGGTGACCACCTGCAGCTGCACAGCAGCAGAGCCCAGAGCTAGGAAGTGCAAGCACCTCAGTGCCAGCAGTACTCAGTCATTTTCAAACCAGCACAACTCCACCCTTCCTGGAGCAGAAAAACACCTGTGGGGGAGATGAAAGCCTTGGCTGATGCCAGGCTGTGCTGGGGCCACACAATGGGGACAGGATGGGTGGATGTGGAGGTGGGGGAGGCAGCCTTGGGGACACAGATGAGGATGCCAACTGTCCATGAGCTAACCTCTGGGGGTGTAGGGGGGTTGCATGGCCAGGCCCACCAGGCAGAGCTCTCCACAGAGCTCCACCCAGAGATTTTATTTCATTTTTTTTTAATCAGAAGCTCTGAAAAGTCAAGTTTTAATCAGGAGAATGCAGCAGCACAGCAGGAAAACCTCAACAGAAATCTGTGATACTTGATCTTGCATTTGCCATTTGCTGTCTTTCTCCCACAGGTGCTGGTGGCCTCTGACTCCCTGCAGCTGGACACCCTCCCAGGAGCAGGAGCTGCCCACACAGGTCACAGATCCAGGCTGCTCCTGCCCTGCTGCTCTCCAGGCATCCCTGCCTGCAGCCAAACCTTTCCCTTTGGGGCTGAGGTGCTTTTGCCTCCCCATCTGCCTAAGGAGGGGCAGGCAGTGGAGGGTTCCAGAGCTCCTCCTGCACAGGGCTCTCACCTCAGCACCCATGCACACCTGCCATGGCTCTGGGACTGCAGAGGGGCTGCAGCTGCCCCCTCAGCCCTCCCCACAGCCCCCCTGGTCCTTTCAAGCCCAGCACCCAGCACCTATCAGGCGGTTTCAAGTAGATTGTGGTCTTGATCTGAAGGGAAGAGATGAGAAGCACTGCAGGATGGGGGTGTCCCTCCCCTGCCCCCCTTCCTTCCAGAGAAAGAACATCTGAACTGAAACAGCAGCAAGTGAGAAGCACCAAGATAAAGCTCAGGCTGTGTGTGCAGATAGCAGTGGGCAGCCAGTGCACAGCAACAGGAACTCTCCCTCGGGTGGGTGTTCAGCTGAGGGCAGCTTTGTTTGCCCCCCAGCCACGGAGCTGGGGACTCCCTGCCTCGGGTTGGGCAGCAGCAGCTCTCCTGGGGCCGCAGGGCCAGGTTTGTGCCAGGCACTGAGGTACTGCTCTGCTGAGCTTGCTGCATGGAGGGGAGGGGGCCTGAGTCCCTGCAGGCCCCCCCAGGCCCCCCCATGAGGTGTTTGAGGGGTGCAGTGACTGCCACGAGCTCAGCAGGCTGCTGGGGGGCAAAAGTGTGGTGCTGGAAGGGCACCAGCAAAGGCTGGCACACAGCTCAGGAGCTTCCCACATCTGCTCCCCTTCCTGGTGTGCTGTGAAGCTGTGGTGTGCCTCAGAGCTGCCCAATCCCCTCTGCTCCAGAAGGGAACAAGTCAGGAGCTAGGATGGAGCAAGCAAGGAGAGTTTGTCTTGCTGGAACAGCTCTGGGCAAAGCAATCAGCCCTGGCATGCTTCTGCTCCTGCCTGACCAACCTCATCTCCTTTACAATCAGGTTACCTGCCTGGGGAGTGCAGGGCAGGCTGTGGATGGAGTCTGCCTGGACTGCAGCAAAGCCNCAGTGTGGCCAGCAGGAGCAGGGAGGTTCTTCTGTCCCTGTGCTCAGCACTGCTCAGGCCACACCTTGAGTGCTGTGTCCAGTTCTGGGCCCCTCCATTCAAGAGAGATGTTGAGGTGCTGGAAGGTGCCCAGAGAAGGGCAGCAAGGCTGGGGAGGGGGCACAGCCCTGTGAGGAGAGGCTGAGGGAGCTGGGGGTGTGCAGCCTGCAGGAGAGGAGGCTCAGGGCAGACCTCATTGCTCTCTGCAGCTACCTGCAGGGAGGTTGTAGCCAGGTGGGGTTGGGCTCTGCTGCCAGGCACCCAGGGACAGAACAAGGGGACACAGCCTCCTGCCCTCTGCTCATCCTTGAGAAGCTACTCAGGGGCCACTGTCAGGGCAAGCTTCTCCATCCTCTGATCTTCCAGGGGCAGGCACAGTAATTGGAGGCTCAGCCTGAGGTAAGAACAAAGCAATGATTCATGTGCAAAAATCAGAGCGACCCTTCTGATCCCTCTGCTGTGCCAGGAGCACCTGCCCAGCCCCTCTGGCAGCGCTGAATGTGCCACTCTGCACTGCTCTTCTCTGGCCTGCCTGCTGACTTCTGCTCCTCCACCTCGGGATCATCTGCTGACCTTATCAGCATGAGCTTCTCTCCACACTGCTGATAGAACAGCCCCAAAAGATCACCTGTAAGGGTGAAGGTGGATGATGGAGCCCCCAGCTGAGAGCTGCTCTTGCCTGCGTAAGACCTCCTGCACTAGGAACCTCCTTTGCATTTTCCACTTGTTTATGCTGTGATCCAGGCTAGGATCTCTCCACCCACCAAGCTCCCCAGACAGCTCCCTGCTTGCCAGGCTGATGGAGGAAATGATCACTCTTTTGCTCTCCACCTGGGCACCTCTCCATGGCTTTGTGCCAGTCTGGAGGGAGAGCACAGGTGGAAGCAGAAAGCAGAGCACAGCTTCTGCTGAGAGCCTCACCTGAAAGATGCTNCTCTCTCTCTCTCTGGTCTCTGTGCCTCTTTGCAGCTGTTTTGGGTGGGGTCCACCCTGCACAAGCTGTGGTTGATGTTGTAACTTCCCTTTTTTCACTTTAGTAGGTAAAAGTTTCACTAATTTGCACAAGGAGATCTCATCACTACCTGCTCTGTGCTGGGCCTCGGACAAGCAGCTGGAAGGTAGAGCTCTGCTGAACCTCCCCCCTGGAAGCAAGAGCCTCAGGCCAGACATGGGAGGTGAGTCCAAAGGCAAATCCCACAGCAGCAGTGGGGAATAGCACAGTGCAAGATTTTCTCACCCCAGTCAAGTTCTGCAGATGCAGGGAACAGGTCAGTGATGGTCATTAACATCGACCTCATGTCCCAGCTTCTGGGTTCTGGCCTCAGTCCAGTCCCTTGCACCCTCAATGCCAGCAGCTTTGTGCCTCTCTTTCCCTGCCTGTGACCTAGACAATGGGAAGAGCCAGACCCATCAGAGCAGGTGTCTGGAGAGCTGCAGGTGGAGAGTGCAGTGGCAGGGCATATGCAGGTCTTTGACCAGCTGATTTCCTTCCAGCTGAGTGGAGCAGAGCCCTGGTTTCAGCCACACACACCTGGACTTGCTGCATTGACAGCACAGAGCTTGGAGGGCTGTGTCCTGGACTTGGAGGGACATGCCCTGGATTTGCAGGGCTGTGTCCTGAGAGACTGGCAGGTGCTGGGTGCATGGAGGAGCCAGGGGTGAGAGTGAGGAGCTTTCTCCTGGAGAAGGACACCTGGGCATGGGTGGTGCACAGGGCAGCTGGTGAAGAAGCAATCGCTCTCTGCCAGGCTCAGGGGTGAATTTAACACCACAAAAGGCAAAGCATTGAGTGCCTCAGGCTGTCTGAGAGCTTTTACTGGAGCTTAGCCCAACGGACCCTACCCATCAAGGTTGGGAGTGCTACCCAAGCTGCTCTGACTCGAAGGGAGGCCCTGACCCATCACTTCATTCCTGTCCCACCTTCAGAACCGCAGCACAGCTGAGAAGAGCCAGACCCTTCCCAGCAGCCAGGGGCGATGTCAAGGCTGACAACAGGAAGCTCTATTAAACAACAGGAAGCCCATGCTGGTGTGCAGGCTTAGGAAACTCCTTGCCCTCCTTTCCCCTTGCTCTTTCAGTGCCCTGAGGCTGCCAGACAGGGCTCTAACTCTCATCTCCCAGCCGGGCAGGACCGCAGGCATCAGAGGCAGTCCTGCATGCCAGAGTCTCACAGCCATCCCCAGTCCTCACACAGAAGCTCTGCGCTGCTCCACCTCAGCCCTTGCTCCATCGTGCAGCTCGCTCCAGGCTGCTGCCCCCAAGCTCAGGAGATGGATGGTGCAGAGCTGAGCTGGCTGGAGAATCGCTCCCTGCCCCTCTATGCTGAGCTGCTCAGACCCGACCCACTCGACAGGAAAGGCTCCTGCCTGCAGCTGGCGGCCATGAGGAACATCAACATCATCCTGCAGCACTACAACTTCACCGGCAAGCTGACCAACCGGCGGGCGGGGGCGGAGGGGATGGGCCTCGTCCGCACCACCTTTGCCATCGTCAGCTGCATCATCATCCTGGAGAACCTGGTGGTGCTGTTGGCCATCCTGCGCTGCCTGCGTGCGCGCCGCTGGGTCTACTCCTGCATCGCCAGCATCACCCTCAGCGACCTGCTGGCAGGGGTCGCCTACCTGTGCAACCTCTGCCTGTCGGGCAGCAGAACCTTCCAGCTGTCGGCCCAGCTGTGGTTCCTGCGGGAGGGGATGCTTTTCGTGGCTCTGGCCGCCTCCACCTTCAGCCTGCTGGTGACGGCCGTCGAGCGCTACGGCGCCATGGTCAGGCCGATCGCAGAGAACGAGGCCAGCAAGACCCTGCGGCTGCGCGGCCTCATCGTCGCCTGCTGGCTGCTGGCGCTCGTCATCGGCCTGCTGCCGCTGCTGGGCTGGAACTGCCTCTGCGACTTCAGTGCCTGCTCTGTCCTCCTGCCCCTCTACTCCAAGAGCTACATCCTCTTCTCCGTGGTCATGTTCAGCATCATCCTCCTGGGCATCGTCGGCCTCTACATCTCCATCTTCCAGCTGGTCCAGGCCAGCTCCAAGCAAAGCAGTTCCCGGCACAGCCGCAAACGTTCCCTGCGCTTACTCAAGACTGTGCTGATCATCCTGGGAGCCTTCATCATCTGCTGGAGCCCTCTCTTCGTCCTCCTGCTCTTCGACGTCTTCTGCGAGAGCCAGACCTGCACACGACTTCACAGCCTGGACTGGACCTTGGCTCTGGCCATGCTGAACTCGGGCATCAACCCCATCATTTACTCCCTGCGGAGCGTGGAGGTGTGGCGTGCCGTGGGGAGCCTGCTCTGCTGCTGCTGTGCCAGGCTCGGGCTCTGCCAGCCTGCTGCTTGCTTGGTCATGGCAGACATCAACTCTGGGTCGTCCACAGAGAGCTCCTTGCGCTATCGGGAGAGCCTGCGCAGCGCCGCGCTCCGGAGCACCCATCCCAGAGCACCTCTGGCCAGCAACTCCAGTATGATGAGCAACCTGCCCAGCCTCTGAGAGGAGCAGAGAGGTGCCAGACAGCTCGCCAAGACCTCAGGCTGCTGGTCCTGGCCTGGCACAGCTGTAGCCTGCCTGCAGCTCAGGCTGACCTGGGGCAGCTCTGGCACATTTGGGAACTGTGCCCAAGCTTTCAGCCCCTTCAGCCTGGGGTCTCGCTTCAGTGTGGCTGCAGCACAGGGACAGGTGGGGTGAAGCCACAGGCACATGTTGGCACTGATGCCAGCTGCTGTGCCTGGGTTATAGGTGGACTCTGCTCTGCGTGTGCATGTAAATAGATGCTGTACCTGCCTGAATGAGAGGATTTTGCCCCGAGGCACACTGACACACAGGGGGGGTATTGCCAACCAGACTGTTCCCCAGCCCCTTGGGATCAGGCCAGGCTGGCAGTGTTGCCACTGCATGCCATGCAGGCATGGAGGTGATGTTTAAGTATTCTCCTGCAATTTACAGCCTTATGGAAGTGCTGTGATGAGCAGAGCTGCTGGGAAAGGAGGGATGCAGGCTTGATGTCTTGCCAGGGAGCTCAGACACCCCTGCCCAGGAGCCAAGTGCCCACCTACAGTGCAGCACAAACCAGCCACAGCATGGCAGAGGGTCACAGCAACAGCCCAGTCCCTCACCAGTCTGCAATCTGGGCACTGTGCCTGGGCAAGTGCTGTGGCAGTGCTTACAGCCTGGCAGCAAGAAGTAAGAGCTCTGCTGTGGCTCTGGGCATGAGGCTGCACCTGCAGCAACAGCCCTGGCACCACCATGGACAGGAGGTACCCACAGTGATTGGGAAGGAAGTCTGGTGCCATCCTGCACAGCAGAGCCTTCACAGTGCTGTGGCCTCCCAGAAAGGTGGGACCAGCAAGTCTGCCAGGTTCTAAGCTGCCCACACAAGGGGAGATGCCCACCGTGGGGGGCACTGCAAAGTTGAGCAGCAAGTTCTAAGTGGCTTTGGATTCTGTTGTGTCTGGGGGGTGTGTGCTTGGCTAATGCCCAAACAGGAGCAGCAGGAATTGTTTCCTCTTCCTCCTGGGGCTGAAAAGGTTTCATCCTTCCAGAAACCTTTCCAAACCCAGGGCTGGCAACAGAAGAGATCTGAGAGAGTCTCTTCATCAGCCTGGCACAGAATCATCACCCAGAGGCAAGAGTAGGTTGGAGCCTGCTCCAAGCCCTTCTGAAAGGCATGGAGAGGTCTGATCCCAGCATGGTTGCTCTAAGTCCAATCACATTGGAAGAGGAGGTCACAGATGTTCTGCCAGGGAAATGTGCTGAGTCTCCATCTCCCTGTGATCTGGGCAGCAGCAACAGCAGAGATGGTGCTTAAGGGCCACCTCTGGGGCCCCCAACACAAGAAGGACATGGACCTGCTGGAGTGGGTCCAGAGGAGGGGCACAAAGATGATCAGAGGGCTGGAGAACCTCTCCTGTGAGGACAGGCTGAGAGAGTTGAGGTTGCTCAGGCTGGAGAAGAGAAGCCTGCAGGGAGACCTTAGAGCTGCATTTCAATATCTGAAGGGGATCCAGAGGAAGGGTGAGGAGGGACTGCTCAGAAGGGGCTGTGGGGATAGGACAGGAGGCAATGGTTTGAAGCTGGAGCAGGGCAGAGTTAGGTTGGACTTTAAGTTCACAATGAGAGTGGTGGAATAGTGCCCAGAGGGGTGGTGGATGCTTCATCCTTGGAGGCATTCAAGGTCAAACTTGATGTGGCCCTGAGCAGTCTGCTCTAGCTGGAGATGCCCCTGCTGAGTGCAAGGGGGTTGCACAAGATGACCTTTGAGGGCTCCTTCCAGCCCAGTGCCTTCTGTGATTCTGTGTGAGGACCCTAGGAGCCTGAACTGACAGCAGCCACAGAGGCTGTCCCTGCTGCCCCAGGGCTCAGCACTGCTGCCTTGGTCACTCTGAATGCCATGCAGGCCAGCAACTGCCTGCCCACAGCCCCTGGCCCCGCCAGTTTCCTGGCTGGCACCTCTGAAGCAGCAGGAGAGGCCCCAGGTTGCTGCAGCTTCACAGAAAGAAAGCTTAGGAGGCTGCCAAACTGTGCATGGACACAGCCCAGCTGGCAGCAAAGTGGGCATAGCTGTGGTCCATCAAGTTTGGGGAACTGCTCCAAGGGCAAGGCTGGCTGGGGCCAGCAGAGGCTTCTGCAGGGCTTGGAGAGCTTCGCAGCAGGGCTGGGGGCTGTGATAGGAGTCAAGTGGCACTGGAGGGTCCTGAAGAGCCAAGGGAACATGCAGAATGCCTGCAGCACAGGGAAGGGGAGAGAAGAAGCACAGTGACCCCCCACGTGTGAGGCTGGCAGGTTGCAGGAGCTTGCTGGGGCCAGGCTTCACCCTCGGTGCTCAGAGATCTGCTCTGTGCTACAGAAAGCAGCTGGCTCCAGACCAGTCCCGTGGTACAGACCCAGGAGGGCCCAGCTTGCACTGCCAGCTTGCACCTCAGATTCCTGCTCTTCTGTTCCCTAACCAAGGGAAGAAAGCAGAGCAGCACCCAAACGCCTCCTCTCACCGTGCAAGGAGACCAAAGCCACCCAAGCAAGGGGAAGAAGAAGCTCCTGAGGACTTCAAACCTGCCTGCCCAGCCCCTCAGCAGGAGGTGCCGAGCTTGCAGCCCTTTGTTTTGCAATAAATCCAGAGATAAGCAAGCCCCTGGCTGATTTGCTATGGTCTGATATGAGAGAGATGGGTTTGATGGGTGGGGGGAGGCTGTTTGGTGGGTGCAGAATTGGTTGATCACATTCAGAGCCGATGCTGAGATGGAGAGCAGAGGTAAGTGGCAGCCCTCAGGGGTCTGTACCTGGACCAGTGCTGTTTGGTATCTTCACCAGTGAGACCAAGAGCAGCCTCGGCAAGTCCGCAGGCAACAGCAAGCTGAGTGGTGCAGCTGCCCCACCTCAGAGACAGGATCAGTCCTGAGGAGGTTGGCAGAGCTTGAGAAGCAGCCCCTGGTGAGCTTCATGAGGTCCTGCGGCCGGGCTGGGGACACCCTCAGTATCAATCCAGGCTGGGGATTAATGCCTGGGGAGCAGCCCTGCAGAGAAGGACTTAGAGGAGCTGCTGGTTGGGAAGCTGGACCCGAGCTGGGAAGGTGCAGAGCCCAGAGCCAGTCCTGCCCTGCCTGGGCTGATCTCCAGCAGCAGGGGCAGGGAGGGGATTCTGCCTCTCTGCCCTGCTCTGCTGGGACCCTCCCTGCAGTGCCGGGGCCAAGGCTGCAGTCCTGAGCACGGCACAGACCTGAAGCTGTTGGGGCAGGGCCAGTCTGTGACTGACTTTACTTTCTCGCTGCTCCAGTACCCGGTGGCGGTCCCGTAGGACCTCCGTGTGGCAGCGGAGGGGCGGTCGGTACCGGCCAGGGCCAAGCTGCCTGCTCGGTGCAACCTCTCAGGACCTCCCCGACCGCACACTCCACGCTCCCACGTAGGGCGCAGACACTGCCCTTAGCGCCCGGGACTGCCGGAGCCCGACGGCTCTGGAAGCGGGAACTGCCGTTCGGTTGCCGGGGCGGCACAGCGGGAGGCAGCACGGCTCAGGGAGGCGCTGCGCTGCGTCTCGCACACACTCCAGCGGCGGGTGCTCTCGGCGACGCCTGGGGCACAGCTCCGCGGGTTCCGCTGCCGCGCACTGCCCTGCGGACCCCTTCACTGCCGCTGCGCGCACCGCTGCGCAGTGCAGCGCCCCCTGCAGGCCAGGCAAGGGGAAGGGGCAACGCAATTACAGCTCCCAGTGCCCCCTTGCGGCGGCAGGGAAACTACAGCTCCCGACAGCCCGCGGGGCGCGCGTGCCGCTGCGTGCCGTGCTTACGGTGCGTGCCGTGCGTGCCGTGCGTGCCGGTGCAGCAGGCCGCAGCGGCAGGGTCGGGGCCGCGGCGATGCTGGAGGAGGCTGGCGAGGTGCTGGAGTCGGTGCTGAAGGCCTCATGCCTGCCGCTCAGCTTCTTGCTGTTTGTGCCCGCGGTGCTGCTGCTCCTCGGCCCGCCGCCGGCCGCCGAGGCCGCCCACGAGTTCACGGTGTACCGCATGCAGCAGTACGAGCTGGGCGGGCAGCCCTACGGTGAGACACTGCACGGCCCAGGCGGACTCCATTCGGCCACCGGCCCGCGCTGGGCCTCCGTTCTCTGGGAGGGCGAATCCCGGCAGCGGCTCCGTTTAGGGCCGGTAGGGCCCTAGGAAGAGCTGTGACCCCGGGAAGGCGCCCGGGGTAGGCCGCGAAGCTGCAGGTGGCCGGGGAGGAGACCCAGCCCAGGGGAGGGTGCGGGAGAGCTCGGGGAGCCCCGGGAGGCTGCAGCCGGGTCTGAGTTCGGGCCCAGAGCCAAGCGGACCCCGTCTGGCTGAGTTTTGTGCGGTCGCAGCGGGAGCAGGAGCGTGTCCAGAGCTCCCATACGCTGATCTAGAAGGGGGCAAGGACCCTACTGTGTCCCTACAGGCTCCTGGATGCGAGCTGAGCTCGGCTGCGTTTCAGGTAGTTCATCTGAAGCCCTCTTGCATGATGGTGGACTTGTTAATGAGCTCGGGTTTGTTCTCTTTCCTTTGACTCCTCTCTTGACAGGTTGATTCTTTGCTCCTCAGCATCTTCTGCAGTCTCAATTAGCAGTGTCATTGCTCCAGTGCCTTCTCTTTTGAGAGCCCTGTGGTGCTTCCTTTATCTTACAGTTGACCTCCAGTTCCTTTGTTCTGTTGCTGATGATTGTGCAACATCTTCCTTTGAGTCAGAAATGCAACCTGTTCTTTGGATTTCTGAAGTGTTGTAACCCTCAGCCTCCACCCCCTGTACTCCAAGGTCTCTGTAGATGTTTTATTCCAGATCCAAGCACGTAGTCTGCCCGTGATTGGGGCAACTCCTTTTCCAAAAAGACCAAATAGTGATTGCTGCAGAGCATTTCCTTGCAAGAGTGTGAAGAATCAACATCAGTTATAGGGCAACTTAAGAGAAAACTTCCTCTAATGCTATTAGAAAAAAAAAATCTTTAGATTGGAAATTAATGAGAAACTACAGAAAATCAACTTGTCTTGCCCTGCTGTCAGGAAGCAGTGCTGGGCCAGCTCTGCAGAAATGGCAGAGGGTTGTGCTGGGAGCAGAGCTCTGGATGAACACTGCTGTGCTTACACATCATTGCTTGGGGAGTGGTGGAAAGGTTATGCTCATTATGGATTGTTCTCTGACTGAGGAGGGGGCTGCTGTTCACATGTGTTACACAGTGTAGTGTGTAAGCTCTGTGTAGAGAATTTAGATTGAGCCTAAACTGCATTTTGGGTGTTTCACTGATACTATGCAGTGGAAATAGAGATTTTTCTTGTTCAGGGGATTTGACTTTTGGTGAGGACAAACTAATGTTAGACTCAAGGCAAGTTTAAATCTAAGCTTTAGCAACACTCAGCTCCTGTTTGGCATAGGCTGAGGTGCCTGCTGGAGCACCTTTGCTCATTCCCTGGCTGCATGGGCACTCAGAGCAATCAAATCTTAGTTCTGTAGGTGTCAGAGTTACAGAAGAAGAAATTGACTGTGAAGCATTACAAATAGTAGGGTGGGTTTGAATAGCTCTGTTCATACAAAATATCCTTGTGGTCCTCACTTGGAGACTTCAGGAGCTGCTGGCAAGCCTTCAGACTGCTGTGCAGGATTGCATTTTCATAGGGGCTATCTGATAAACTGCAACTAAGAGTAGGAGGTAGAAGCAGCCTGTTGGATGGACGTGGAGTGACCTCATGTCCTCTCGCAGGGCGCTTCTGCGCATCTCTCATCTGTTCCTTCTTGGACAAGAGGGCAGAGGTGAATTTAGTTGTTTTGTAGGTTCTGGTTGCATCAGGCTGGCACCCAGACTATTGTGAGAAGGAGCTGAGCTCAAAGCAAAGGGGATGTGGTGAAATCACTTACCAAAGTTCTTGCTGTCCTCTCCTCGCAGGCACCAGGAGCGCGGTGCTGAACACAGAAGCTCGCACCGTAGAAGCGGACGTCCTGAGCCGCCGCTGCGTCATGATGCGCCTGGTGGATTTCTCCTATGAGCAGTACCAGAAGGCTCTCCGCCAGTCAGCTGGGGCTGTGGTGATCATCTTGCCACGATCCATCTCTTCTGTCCCCCAGGATGTTGTAAGGGTAAAACATAAAACCCCAAAGCAATTCCCTTTCTCTTGTGAGGGAAGATGGATTTGAGAGGAGGAAAGGCTTGGGTANCTGCTTTTAAAACTTAACCTTTTTCTCTCTGCTTTGGTTGTCAAGGTTTGTTTTTCTGCCCTCATGCTGGGTTTTTTTGTGTCTCATTCAAACAAAACCCCAAAACAATTCCTTTTCTCTTGTGAGGGGAGACAGATTTGAGAGGAGGAAGGGCTTGCATTGTTGCTGCGAGGCCGAAAGCTGCTGTAGTGCACCAACAGATCTTATTCTGCTTTTAAAACTTAACCTTTTTCTCTCTGCTTTGGTTGTCAGGGTTTGTTTTTCTGCCCTCATACTGGTTTTTTTGTGTCTCATTCAGCAATTCATGGAGATAGAGCCAGAAATGCTGGCAATGGAAACCATTGTGCCTGTCTACTTCGCGGTGGAAGATGAAGAGCTGCTCTCCATCTACGAGCAAACGCGAGCTGCTTCCGCCTCGCAAGGCTCTGCCTCGGCTGCAGAAGGTCAGTTCTGATGTGTGGGGGAAAGGTTTAGAGGAAGACAGGCCTCATCCCACTTCTGGGAGCAGTCTGCTGTCCTGTGCACCATGAGATGTGGTCAGCAGGAGCCAGGCAGTGAGCGTCCGTCTGTACTTGGTGCTGGTGAGGCCGCACCTTGAATCCTGGGTTCAGTTTTGGGCCCCTCACTGCAAGAAGCACATTGAGGGGCTGGAGCAGGTCCAGAGAAGGGCAGCAAAGCTGGTGAAGGGTCTGGAGAGCAGGGCTGGGGAGGAGCAGCTGAGGGAAGTGAGGGTGTTTAATCTAGGGAAAAGGAGGCTCTCTAAAACTACTTGAAAGGAGGTTTGAGTGAGGTGGGAGTTGGTCTCTTCTCCTTAGGATCTTCACTGTCTTACTGATCTGTTGCTCAGCATTAACTTTAAGACTGCTGCAGGAAAGCTTTTGGTTTAGCCAGCTCAGAATATTGAGATTTCAGGACAGAGTGGGAATGCACTGTCACCAGGATTCCATGTCAATGAATGAATACAAATGACAAGTGAGAAGACATAAATGGTTTAAAGCTCACTTAGCAGAGGAAATAAAGGGCTGAAACTTCCCCAGGTGCACTTACTGATTTGGTTTTCTTCCAGTTCTGCTGCACACAGCAACTGCCAATGGCTTCCAGATGGTGACCAGTGGGGCTCAGAGCAAAGCTATCAATGACTGGCTCATACCCAGTGTGGAGGTGAGTTCTGTAGGGATTCAGACTGGCAGCATTGCTGGGATGCCTTCTTTCATTGGCACTTTGTCAGGCACTGATGGGGGAAGTCAGGGGAGTCTCAGGCAGGTAGGTTCCTAAGGCTCTCAGACCTGAGGACACCCCAGACTTCAGGAGGTGTATAGAAGTCAGGCTGGCTTTGTACAGGCACACAGAAGGTGATGCTGAGTGGCACTGATCTCTGTCCTCTGCAGGGAAGGCTGACAGGGCTTGGTGGAGAAGACCTGCCCACTGTTGTGATTGTTGCCCACTATGATTCTTTTGGAGTGGCTCCAGTGAGTATTTTTTCTTTCTGCAGTTTTGTTCCTGTTTTTTTTGTTTGGCTTTTTTTGGTTTTCCTGTGTGGCCTCTACCCCTGTGTATCTTCATGGCCTTAAAACTGGGGAGTAGCTGCAAGCAGAACGTGGTGGTATGGTCTCCTGAAGGCTTTTCTGGTACAGGAGAATAGATGTAGGGTGGTCACCTTGTCTCTGTCCCACTTCACCCCACAGTGGCTGTCCCATGGTGCTGACTCCAATGGCAGTGGTATCTCAGTGCTCCTGGAACTGGCCAGGCTGTTCTCCAGGCTCTACACCTACAGACGTACCCACGCTGGGTAAGAAACCTCCCTCTTGATAGCCCAACGTGTGTGGCTGAGCTCAGATAAGAAGGCCTTTTGCTCCACACCTCAAGAGTGTTCCAAGCAGTCCTTTAATCCCTCTGGCTTGCTTTTCTTCCCTCCAAGTACAGCTGTTCTTAATGGCCAAGCTGCTTGCTTGTGGAAGTAATGATGTGGGAAGTAGATTCAGTCCTCAAGCACTGGGAGTGTCCCACTTGGGCCCTATCTCACCGTTATGTGGCACATAGGAAGTGTTTGTTGATGAACAGTGTGCCTGGGAGTGTCAGGTGCTAGCTGTTGTCCTCTCACCACCACAGAGGAGTTAAAGGAATTGTGTAGCAGCATGCTAACACCTGAATCTTCTCTGATGGACAGGTATAACTTGCTTTTCTTTGCATCTGGAGGTGGCAAGTTTAATTATCAAGGAACCAAACGGTGGCTGGAAGACAACTTGGACCACACTGGTGAGTATGAGCTTGGCATTCCAGCATGGAGGCTCCAGGGACACCTAATAGCTGACTTCCAGTACCTTAAAGGGGACTACAAGGAGGATGGAGAGAGACTTTACAAAGGCCTGTGGTGATAGGACAAGGGGCAATGGTTTCCAATTTGAGAAGAGCAGATTTGGCNAGTGGGAGGTGTCCCTGCCTATGGCAGGGAATTGGAACTGGATGATCTTTGAGGTCCCTTCCAACCTTACCATTCTATGTTCTGTGGCAAGGCCTCTGTTAATACACCCATGTTGGTTAGCATGTTTTGTATGTCAACCCTCCTGTGTGGGCTTTGCTTGCTTGTGATGGAAATGCCCAGCACAAAGCATAGCAATAAAGGTTTGGATTTTTCTATTCCAGATTCCAGCCTGCTGCAGGACAATGTAGCATTTGTGCTCTGCCTTGATACTCTGGGCCGGGGAAATAGCCTTCATCTGCACGTCTCCAAACCTCCCAAGGAGGGCACCTTGCAGCATGCATTTCTGAGAGAGCTGGAGATGGTAATGAAAAACATTTTGGGTAGATGGCAACTTGAGACTATGTAAGGGGAGCTGCAGCTCTCTGAGAGAGAAAGGAAGATGTGAAGAAAGGGTGTGCCACTGAAAAATATTTCATGTGTTGTGTATGGTCACTTGATCTGAAGTGCAGACAAATCCTCATGCCACAGTCCCAGATGAAGCAGACTGCCTCTGCTGCAGTTTGCACAGTCCCAGATGGAGCAGACTGCCTCTGCTGCAGTTTGCACAGTCCCAGATGGAGCAGACTGCCTCTGCTGCAGTTTGCACAGTCCCAGATGGAGCAGACTGCCTCTGCTGCAGTTTGCACAGTCCCAGATGGAGCAGACTGCCTCTGCTGCAGTTTGCACAGTCCCAGATGGAGCAGACTGCCTCTGCTGCAGTTTGCACAGTCCCAGATGGAGCAGACTGCCTCTGCTGCAGTTTGCACAGTCCCAGATGGAGCAGACTGCCTCTGCTGCAGTTTGCACAGTCCCAGATGGAGCAGACTGCCTCTGCTGCAGTTTGCACAGTCCCAGATGGAGCAGACTGCCTCTGCTGCAGTTTGCACTGTCCCAGGTGACGCAGACTACCTCTGCTGCATTTTCCACTGCAGTTCTTTGCAGAAGCTGTCCTGTAGTGACACAAAAGCAGCTTTTTAACTGCACCTTCCAGTTAAAAGTGTATTTACCACCAGAGCACACCAAAAAAAATGTGTCTAGGTGGATTGGGCGGCGCAGTGGGCAGCATGGCAGCCTGCATTGCTTGTCTTTTCCTTCAGGTTATTGCCAGCCAGTTCCCAGAGGTGAAGTTTTCCATGGTGCACAAGAAGATAAACTTGGCTGAGGACATGCTGGCGTGGGAGCACGAGCGGTTTGCCATCCGGCGCCTGCCAGCCTTCACCATCTCCCACCTGGAGAGCCACCGCGACAGCCTGCGCAGCAGCATCATGGACAGGAGGTGAGAGGCTTCCTGGGGGGCTGCAGTTGAAATCCAGCCCAGAAACACAAGTTGGCCTCACGACTGCCTGTGCAGGTCTGATGGTCAGAGGATGGGTGGGAAGCAAAGCCAGAGGGAGCTGGGCTCTGGGTGTTGGCTTTATTTTTGCTGTGGAAGAGGATTGGTGTCTGGGTTGGTTTGAGTTTGGCTTCTCAGGGGGAACCAATACAATAATAGTAGGATGGTGTCAGGCACACAGGCCACGAGGAGAGAGAGCAACAGGAAGTTCCTCTGTTCATACAGGGGGTCCAGACAGGAAGTGGGAGTGGGCTAAACACTACACCTGGGGCCGAGCAGACGTGGGGTCAAGTTCTGACCACTCCCCCCCAACCCAGGAGGGTTAACCCTTTACAGTGTCCAGAGGAAGCTGATCCACAATCTGCTCTTCTGCTCCAGGGCACGAATAGACACTAAGGCACTAACCAGGAATACCAGGATCATTGCTGAGGCTTTGACAAGGGTCATCTACAACCTAACAGACAAGGTAAGAGCTGCCCATCTTGCAGTGCTCCCCACGTTTGTCCTTGCCCAACCAAGTTTGCTCTCAACAGTAGCCTGGGTTGGTGTTTTTCTCTTGCAGGGAGCACCTGCAGATCTGCAGATCTTCACAGATCAGATGGTGAGCACAGTGCATTGTGGTAACTTGTGGGAAGAAGGAATGAAGAGTCTGGGAGAGAGGTCTGGTCTTAGAATATGTGTGGCTGAGTCCTTTTCTTTGGTGGTGCTTTTCTGCAGCAGATCCAACAGGAGCAGCTAGAATCAGTAATGGACTGGCTGAGCAGTCAGCCCAGGGCTGCCCAGCTGATTGATAAGGACAGCACTTTCCTCACCACCCTGGAGTACTGCATGGGTCGGTACCTGAAGGATGTCAAACAGCATCATGTAAAGGCAGACAAAAGGTAAGAAAAGAGAGGAGAGGACCAGCCAGGGCATGAGAAATGCCTTCTCCCACTGAATTCTCTCCCTGAGCTGCAGATTTTCTAGCNGATGATCCTTGAGGTCCCTTCCAACCTTACCTTTCTATGATTCTAAGTGATTATTCTTTTCTTGTCTTCTGTTAGTTTTAGTTTATGCTCTCTGCTCTCCCCAGAAAGCAATTTATTGATCCTTATAGCACAGTCCTAGCAGCTCCCTCTGTCTGAAGAACTTGTTTTTCCCACTGGTTTGGTTCCACCCTTCCAACTCTTTGAGTGCTGCTTGCTCTGAATTCAGAAAAGTCCCCTGGAAGGCTTTCCTTAATTGTAAAAGGGCAGCTTCCATCCTGTCTCACCTGCTTGGCTTTGAAGCAGTTTAATGAAGCTGCTGAGGTGCCTTCCACATGCCTCTTCTGAGACAGCTCAACAGCATGCCAGTTGTATCCTTAGGAAAAGACTTGTCAAGTAAAATCAGTTCAAAACTGGTATCAAGTTGGTCCTGCTTACTTGTCTTAGCTTATGAACTCCCTGGGAACAGAGATCTAAGCTGCCCTCACTGCAGAGTCCAGAAGTGTAATAAAACCTGAACAATTTCTTCTTTTCCCAGGGACCCTGAGTTTGTTTTCTATGACCAGCTGAAGCAGGTGATGAATGCATACAGGTATGGAATTCCCTTCAGCTTGCTGGGCTGTTGTCTCACTCTGTGGCTGTACCTGCTGTGGCAGTTCCATCTGTTCTTCTTTAATTGCAGGGTCAAGCCAGCAATCTTTGACCTCCTTTTGGCTGTCTGTATTGCAGCCTACCTTGGTGTTGCCTATGTTGCAGTGCAGGTAAGAGAGGAGAAGCAGGAGGCAGATGTGTTGTTTGCCCCATGTACTGGTGCAGTCCCAGCAGCAAAGCTGGACCACCAATGCCACCCCATCTAAAAGCAGAGATCCAAACTGGCTGACTGTTCAGTGTGACTGTTCTTGAGCATCTCAGTTGGCTGTGCTGGAGACAATCTCTTGCTAACCTCTTGCAGAACAACTTTTCTTGGTCACTGCTTTGGCTGTGTAACAACTTCTGGCAGACTTCTCTGCCAGAAGCAGCTTGTAGCAAGTTAGGAGTGTTAGGAGATCCTTCCAGTGTCTGAACTTGGGATGCAGCTTAGAAATGCATCTTCAGGGGCTTGTTCTGTTTCCAATGAAACCCTAAATAGTCCTGTGGCCATAGACCTGAAAAAGTGATACCCACTTGGCCACACAGCTTTCATTTAGTGTTGTTAAGTGTTCACAAAGCCACCAGCTTCTGATTCTGGCTGGAATCTCTGAAGAACATGAATGAAAGGAAAGCATTTTTAGGTCAGTGTGAGTTTTGATCTTTTCCATGTTTGTTATTTTTGTGTGGGGAGGGAAACAGAAGCATTTACAAATCCAGTGTAACAACAGAAACTGGAGGCTTTGATTTGTCAGCTCTCTTTATTATGTTGACTGTTACAAATCACTTGAAGACTGGATCTTGTTGGGTCTGTCAGCTATCTGAAGCAGCTGTTACTGAATCAAAACACAATTAAGCAAAGCAGAATCAAAAGAGGAATTTAGTGAATTTCTAATGGTGAAAGAGAAGATCCAGCTAAAGGATTGGGAACTGCTGGGAATCTGTTGGCCAGATTTGGTTTTACATTGCTGAAGCTGCTTGCAGCAGCATTTCTGTAGTGACCAGTAGCAGGCATCTATCAAAGGCTGAAGCCTTCCTCTCCCCTTCAGGAGGAACAGAATCACATCCAAAAAAGTCAAATCATGACCAAATGTTTGCCTTTTACATTTAGAGGGTTAATAGAGGCCTGCAAAACACTGCCGTGAGCCTTCACTTCCTGCACAAGTCCCAAGGAACTGGCTTCATTGTCATCATTCCCTGTCACTCACCCACTCTGGCTTCAGGCTGGGAGTGCCAGTGGATGATCCAGACAAGGCCCTGCATTTGCACAGGAGCATTGTTGAAAGCCTTCTGGTAAGTTCTCTCTCTGTGAAATCATTTTAGTAGAATTTATACAGGTTTATTTTCCTTGTTTCCAGCACTTTGGTCTCCTTTACAAGATGATCCAGAGATTATCCCTTAAAACCAAGCAGCAGTGAAGCAGTGAAGCCATCACCCATGCACCCAAGCAGCAGTGGAGCCATCACCCATGCACCCAAGCAGCTTTGAGCCATTGGTGAGCCCATCAAGAATCTTCTGCCTTCCATTGAATCCTGCTGTTTCTCTTCTGTCTCCTCTTTGCTACTCTGTAGAGGGGAGGAAGGCAGAAAGAAAAGGAAATTTTAACTCCAGTGCACCTTTAAAGTGCTTTTCTTCACCTTCTCCCCCTGATGTGCATCATATTTGTTTTCCTTTTGCTCTCTGGCAAGGGAGAGGCTCAGAGACTTCAGTAATTCCTGCAGGTTGCTTAAACACTGAAGGGCTGATTCTGAGCAGCTTCTTTGAGCATTAAACCAAGCCCAGCACCTTCATGGACACCTGTGCCATGCAGCCAACTTTGAAACTCCAGAGCAGAGTGACAACTTAACCTCTGCCCAGCAAACACAGACTTGGAGGTGGGGGAGGGTGGAAAAGTGCACATGCAAATTAAAGAGAATCATATTAGCATCTTTTCTTCTGGCAGCTCTTCCTGAAGTTCACTGCCTGGCTCTAGGAAGGGAGGCTGAGCAGGCAGTGTCTGTGGCAGGCATCTGCCTGCATTTTGTTGTGTGCAATAACTCATTGCCTTTTAGGAGGTGCACTGCAAACCACAGTATGAGGAAGGATTCTTAAAGCTTGTGTTAAGTGTTCTAAGCAGGCCAGGTTCTCTCCTAACCTCTCTTGGAAGGTGGATTTTGCTGTGTACTTGGCTTCTTTGCAAGTTCATGGTTCTTGAACAGTTCACAGTTGCTACCACTCTGTGCTAAACTCCTGCTTGGTTTCTAAGGGGAGTTCTACAGTCCCAGCTGCTGCAGGATTGGATTCTGTGCTGTTTCTGGTATTTAAATGAGCTGGTTATAATTAATAGCAAAAGCAGCCCAGCTCCTGCTGGGCTTTGGTCTAATCCCTTCAGTCTTCATTCTTCAGTTTTCACTTCCCAATGGGTTCTGGATTTTGGGATGTTTTTCCCACATTCACCTGTGTCTCAGGGTTGCACTTCCTATCTTCCAGCTCTTTGGAAGCTGTTCCTGGCCTGCATGTATGAGCAAATTCCCACCCAAAGTGCTTGTTGCTGTCCTTTTGTGTGCTGTATGAAGGGAGGGAGGTCACTAGGCCATTAAAATCAAAACAATACACACACAAAATAGGAAGTTTTATGAATGTCCTTTTAAACCTGGCTGTCCAGAACTGTACCTAGGAGACTATGTCTTGGAACAAACACTCTCTGTCACTTTCATCCTTGAGCAAGCCTTATTTTTATTTTGCTGATGCTTCTGAGTGGAGACAGCTATGGAGTTACCCAAAAGAGATGCCCAGTGCTGTGCAAAGCTCAGGAGTGCCAGGTGAGCAGACCAGTTGGTCAAGCTTTGTCACCATCTTTTATGTTTAAGTTTATCCTGAATTCCACCATCCAAGGTGAGCAGGATACTTGGCACTGCTTTCTGCTGGGAGCTCAATGCCCTTTCTGGGCAGTGTTGCACTTTGTCTGCCTTGAAATTCTGCTGGAAAATACAACTCCTAGGCTAGCTGCAGTTCTGGAAGATGTCCTGCTTGACTACTACTGTCCTGCCACTCAGCAGTGTTTGAGTCCTTCCTGTAACTTGTCCTGTGCACATGAGGGCTCTTCACAAGCCAAGGTGACTACTTTTATTTTCTTCTTTTTCAATGACTACTTGTATTTAAAATAGGAACTTTCACAGAGACTGAAAAGCTCTCCTGGGTTTGAGTAAAGGTCTGTACTATTTTTTTCCCCCCCCCTCCTGTATGCAAGGAAGATTCAAGCTGTGCATCCAAGCTGCTGTGTGCACACTTGTTAGAAAGGAGCTGTTGTGGCCAGTCACTGTCCTTGTCCTTTGGATGGGGACCAAGCACTGATTTTTACCCATCCTCTGTTTTACTGTAGTCTCCTCTTTGGAGTACCTTTTGCCCCTTATGATGTGTGCTTTCTGCTACTTGAAATGTGTAGCAACTTGTTCCTTCAAGGGTCTCTCCCAGGAGCCCATGCTGATGGCAGTGGCTCAGTGTGGTATCAGCAGGTGGCACAGTACCAAGCACTCCAGAGGAACCACCCCTACAGCAGAATTTGCCTTTTTTGGGGGTGTGGGGTTGTGGGTTTTCTTTTTTCTTTTTAGCTTTTGACTGCTTATTTAAAAATGTCTCTCTGCATGCATGAAGTGTTTGTGACACTCCTCTGCCAAGTGAACTTATNCCTTCCTGTAGCCCCCTTCAGATCCTGCAAGGCCACTCCAAGCTCTCCTGGAAGCTTTCTCCAGGCTGCAGAGCCCCAACTCTCAGCCTGTCCTCAGAGCAGAGCTGCTGCAGCCTTCTGAGCATCTTGGTGGCAGCTGGAGGCTTCTGGAACAGTTTTAGTGTTGGAGAGGCAGTCTTCCTTCTAATTAACCAGGCTTAATGAAACTTCCTTCATTGTGGAAAAATAAAAAGAACCCACTCAAAAATTATTAGCAGTCCTGCTACAGCTGGCTTGGTGCATGTAAAAATGGCAACATGGGCAAGAGAGAACAGAACAGGCCCAGAACATTTTCCTTGTAGACACCACTGTCAGCTTCCTGCAGCTGAGAAGCTCACAGCCAAAACCTTCCACTAAGGCAGTTGCAGCTATGTCCCTGTCAAGGTGATAGCATTAGAGCAAACACTAAAGCTCCTTGTGCTCTCAACAAGAAACTGCTAACACCCCTGATGCAGTGTCAAAAGCCAGTGGCAGCTCTCTGAAAGAATCAGAGAATTCTTTTGGTTGGAAAAGACCTCCTGAGATCATTGAGGCCAACCTTCAAAGAAAGGTGGGTAGAGGTAAAAGAGGAAGGTTGAAAGGCAGTTGGGATTGTACCTGACTGTCTCCCACAGCAGGATAATTTGGTCCTGCAATGTGATTGGATGCATTTGGTGCATCTCCAGCTGCCTGCCATAGGAAGTAGCCTTTACTGCAGATAAAGAGTTTATAGAATCATAGAATGGGAAGGTTGGAAGGGACCTCAAACATCAGCCAGTTCCAACCCCCTGCCATAGGCAGGGACACCTCCCAGTAGTACAGGATGCTCAAGGACTCATCCAGCCTGGTCCTGAACACCTGCAGGGAGGTTGTGGAGCACAGAATCACCCAACGTGATCAAAGATCACGTTGGGTGATTCTGTGCTCCACAACCTCCCTGGGGAACCTGTGCCAGTGTCTCACCACCCTCAACCTGTGCCAGTCTCTCACCACCCTCACTGCAAACAACTTCCTCCTAACATCCACTTTCAATCTCCCCTCTGCCACTTCAAACCCATTCCCCTTGTCCTGCCATTCCAAGCCCTTGTCAATAGTCCCTCCCCAGCCCTCCTGTAGCCCCCTTCAGATCCTGCAAGGCCACTCCAAGCTCTCCTCAAAGCCTTCTCCTCTCCAGGCTGCAGAGCCCCAACTGAAAGGTGGATAGAAGTAAAAGAGGAAGGTTGAAGGGCAGTTGGGATAGCACTTGGCTGTCTCCCACAGCAGGATAATTTGGTCCTGCAATGTGATTGGATGCATTTGGTGTATTTCCAGCTGCCTGCCTTTACTACAGATAAGAGTTTATGCTTTTGGTCAAAGTGCATGTGCCCTGAAACATCATTTACTCACAACTGAGATAGCCAAACCCCAACTTTCTCATAGCTGGAACACTGCCCATCCTGGGCTTGAACTTAGTTCCCACATTGCTCTTTCCTTTGGGAAGCTGAGAGAGAAGCTTGGAAAAAGACTCTGCTCTCCTGGTAGGGTTTGAAAAGAGCCAAGACAAAGGGTGCTGGTCCCTACTGCCTCCTGTCTGATAACTGTCACCAACACCCCACACACAGGCAGAACTCCAGCTGCTGTTCTGGTAAAATAAAAGTTTTCCCAACACTGCAGAAGAGCTCTGTCTAGGTGATTTTTTTTTTTTCCTTTTTTTCCTTTTTTTTTTTTTTTTT
>WBNM01031747.1:54022-68356 GCA_013399055.1 Ramphastos sulfuratus | reverse complement strand
TTTTTTTTTTTCTTTTTTTCTTTGTTGCCTCTGTTTTTACCCACTCTTTTTATCAGGAGTTTGCCCCTGGCCTGGAAGAGGAAAAAGTGCATTTCCACTTACACAAGGGGCTAGCAGTTGGTGCTTCTAGCCATAAACCACTTTTCTTTGCTGTCTTTCTGCCTTTACCTCCTGTCCTGCTGCTGGCAAAGTCTGCAGCTCACCAAAATCTGGCTTTAAGCACTGAAGCTGTCAATTCTTGCTGTCCACTCCTCCACACAGAGCTAATGAGGATTGTATGCAAGCAGTCTGGACTGTTGCAGTTGATCTCTCAAATCAGAGAGGTGGTTCCTTGTTCTGAAATCCTGTGCAATGAGAACTCTTCTACTCAGTGCTAAGAGGAAAGACCCTGAAGGCAGAAGGGAGCTGCTCACTATCTGTCACCACAATCTCTTCAGATGTTTAAAACCACAGGCACCCAGCTGCTGTGGGGCTTGGGGTTTGTTGGTTTTGGGTTAAATCATGTGGTTTTATGCTGTTCAAAGCACAAGCCAAAACACCAAGCTTCTCCTGCACCTGGGTTTTACCTTTTTAAGAGCCATTCAGTCTTGATTTAACCAATCTGGAATGTCTGGGATGTTTCTTTCTGTGTGTCTCAGTAAATTGGGCCTCTGGGGGTAACTCAAGTGGGGGTTTCCTGCTTGTTCACTCTGATCTGTTTGGTTTCCATTTCCAGTTACTGGGTAGCAACACTTCAAGGTTATTATCTGGAATATTTTGCAGCTCAGGATAAAAANAGCTCAGGAAAAAAAAAAAAAAAAAACAAAACAAAAAACCAAACCAAACCAAACACAACAAAGAATTGATTTATGTTAATTCAATTATTTATCTGTTGTGTGTCCTAAAGAACAAATGTATATTGAGGTGAATGTTTTAAAAGCTAAGAGAAAATTCAATGCAGTTGATTTATTTTTTTTTTTTTACCATAAATGTAATAATATTTAAGAATTTTAACACACTTTTAATTTCCTCCTTTCTTTGTCCCTTTTCCCCTTAGAAAAATAAACCAAGTGAGTAGGTTTGATGAACAGATTTGTTGGGGAACTGTTTGCTTCTTGAAGCTGAAAAAAAAAACAAACCCCTGGAATCTCCTGGCATTATTTGGGGGAATAGAAGGGAAAATTGGAATCTCCTGGCATTATTTGAAGGAATAGACCTTGCAAACAGAGAGGAAATGCTATGTTCAAGAGCTTACCTCATCCCTTTAGATAGTCAGAAGTCAAATAGTATGAGAGAAGACATTTACAGACCTTGAAGAAGATTCTTTCACCTTGAGGTGGGCAAAGTGTCCATGCTGCTTTGAAGCAGTTAAAGTTTCTATGCCAAGACTGCTTCAGTACTGTGAAAAACTGAGAAGCCAACACAGTGCAGGCTACTGGTGAATGGTTGTTCCTCTGCCATTACCTAATTACTTTTGGAACACTTTTAAACTATTTATTTGAGTTAGATGTTCCATGAGCATGAGCCAGAGATGTGCTCTTGTAGCCAAGAAGGCAAATGGTATCTTGGGCTGCAAGAAGAAGTGTCAAGGGAGGTTTCCTGCCTCTCTACACTGCCCTAGGGAGACTACATTTGGACTCCTGGGCTCAGTTCTACACTCCCCAGTTCAAGGTTAGGCAGGAAACTATTTGAGATAGTCCAGTGGAGGCTGAAAAGATGCTGAGGGGCTTGTGGCAAGGAGGAAAGTCAGAGCCCTTGGGCTGTTGAGCCTGGAGAAGAGCAGCCTGAGAGGGAATCTTCTTAATGCTCAGCAAGAGCTAAAGGGTCAGGGTCAAGAGGATGGGTCCAGACTTTTTTCAGTGGTACCCAGCAGCAGGAAAAGGAGCAGTGGACACAAACCAGGACACAGAAAATTTGCTTTCCTGTGAATGTTTTGGAGCCCTGGAGCAGGCTGCCCAGAGAGGTTGTGGAGTCTCATTCTCTAGGGAGATTCCAAACCCACCTGGCCATTGTGAGCCTGGGCAAGCTGTTGTGGGTGGCCTTGCTTTAGCAGGGGGCTTGGATTAGATGGTTCCCAGAGGGGCCTTCCAACCACCACCACGCTGGGATTCTGTCACCATGAGTCAGTTCAACTCTTAGAGACCTCAACAATCACAGCTGGAGTGTGGGAAGCCAACTTAAACTCTACAGAAGGGGAAAGACTGAGCTGCTGCACTCATTCTGCCTCCTCATAACAGCAGAGTAGCTTCTCCCTCTAGCACCAGCTGTCCACCATCCCATGTGTGCTGAGGAGGTACAAAGGCAGGTCTGTGTGAGCCCAGCCAAGCCTGGCCTGGCTGTTGGGCTCTCTGCAGGCTGCTGAGGCCTTCCCATGCTGAATCCATCAAGTCCTGGGGATGTCTGCTGTGTCCCTGCTGCTCCTCCATCATCTGGGACAGGGTAGGGGAGCCCAATTCAGGGCAGGTTGGTTCCAAGNCCCTTGCCCTGCTGCCCACACTGCTCTTGAAGGCAGCTGGAACATGTCCTGGTACCTGCCTGGGGCTGCTCAAGCCTCTGGGCTCCTGGCTGGATTGGGATCAAGGGTGCATGCCCTACCCCTGGAGACATTCAAGGTCCAGCTTGATGTGGCCCTGAGCAATCTGCTCTGGTTGGAGATCACAGAATCATAGAATGGTAAGGTTGGAAGGAACCTCAAAGATCATCTAGCTCCAACCCCCTGCCATAGGCAGGGGCACCTCCCACTAGTACAATCCCTGCTTGCAGCAGAGCAGGTGGATCAGATGCCCTTCGAGGCTGCCACCCAACCCAATGCATTCCAGGATTCTAAGACAGATCCCTGCCATGCAGAAAAGCACCTGGCACATGTTTGGCATTGCAAACATCACTGCCTGCCAGGGCAGGGGCAGCTTGGACATGGCCCTTTCCAGAGGAACAAACCCTGCTGCAGGAAGCTGTGGCACCAGGCTGCCTCTGGCCAGCGGAGAGGCAGAATGCCAAAGCTCCATCCCCGTCTCCATTCACCCTCCACACCTTCAGCGAGGAAGGGACCTCTGCCACCTGCGCTCTCCTCAGCGCCGGCCGCCGGCAGGGGGCGCTGGGCAGGGCGGAGCACGCGGTAGCGCCGCAGCGATTGGCCGAGTGGTGAGCGCGCGGGAAGAGCAGGACGCCGCGGGATTGGCTGGGGCGGCGGCGGGAGGCGGGGACTGGCTCTGGCTAAAGGCAGCGCGGGGCGGCGCACGGCAGTGCCTGTTAGGTGCGGGCTGGCTTCGGCGCGCCCTGAGCTGCCCTTTCCCGCGTCTCGGCGGCTCCCGTTCCCTATCTGCCCTCCGGTTCCCCGCCGGCCCTCTCGTTCCCTGTCCGCTTTCTCGTTCCCTCTCGGCCCTCCGGTTCCCTATCCGCTCCTGGGCTGCTCGGCGCTGACGCTGTAGGATGCCCAAGGCGAAGGACTTGACGGGGGCTAGCAGCTCGGAGAGCGTCCTGGAAGAGGAGGAAGAGGAGGAGGGTGGCGGCGGCAAGGTACTGCCACCCCGAGGAGAGTCCCCGGTGGTTTCTCGGTGGGGTCCCGAGGGCAGGTGCCAAGCCTGTCTGCCTTCACCGGGGGGGGCAGGTGCCTGCTGGCTCTCTGGCCTGTTTCTAGCAGTTGCAGTGTGCCCAGTGCTGGGTGGGTCTCACCTGTGGGCCCTGAAGCTGCTGTGTGGTGGAGGAGGCTCAGGGGAAGGGCCAGGCTCTTCCAACTGGTGTCCTCTCTTTTTTTCTAGAAAAGAAAGAAAGAAACTTCTTCAAAGTCAACGAAAAGGCAGAAAACAGAGGCCAAACCTTCAAAGGAGGCAGAAAACCCTGCAGGAGAAGGTGGTGAAGAGGAGGAGGGTATGTTCCAGGTATGGGAGGCAGCCATCCACTCCAGGAGCAGCTCTTCCCTCTCACAGAGGGCTCCTCTCTGCCTCCTTGGGCTGGTTTGAGGCTAATTGGAATATTTTAATGGAGAAAATTAAATTACAGGCTGTGAAAAGCAAACAGTGATAATGTCTGCTTCACTCACAGGCTTGCTGAGATGTATAAGAACAAGAAAATAAATAGAGATAAGCCAGAGTCTCACAGGCTCAGTCTCTGGGAACCAGTGGGTCATAGAATGGTAAGGTTGGAAGGGACCTCAAGAATCATCCAGTTCCAACCCCCTGCCATAGGCAGGGACACCTCCCACTAGTGCAGGTCACTCAGGGCCTCATCCAGCCTGGTCCTGGACACCTGCAGGGAGGCCGTGGAGCACAGAAGAGCTGCAGGGAGGTTGTGGAGCACAGAAGCACCCAACGTGATCTTTGATCACGTTGGGTGCTTCTGTGCTCCACAACCTCCCTGGGCAACCTGTGCCAGTGTCTCACCACCCTCACTGCAAACAACTTCCTCCTAACATCCACTTTCAATCTCCCCTCTGCCACTTCAAACCCATTGCCCCTTGTCCTGGCATTCCAAGCCCTTGTCAATAGTCCCTCCCCAGCCTTCCTGTAGCCCCCTTCAGATCCTGCAAGGCTACTCTAAGGTCTCCTGGAAGCCTTCTCTTCTCCAGGCTGCAGAGCCCCAACTCTTGTAGCCTGTCCTCATAGGAGAGCTGCTGCAGCCCTCCGAGCATCTTGGTGGTCCTCTCCTCTCTGCTAACCTCACTAACCACTCTACTTCTAACCCTCCTTGGCCCATCCTTCAAACTCACCTTGTATGTAAGCCAAGCCCTGGGCTAAGGCAGAGGGGTGGGAAGAAGGTGGAAGGGTGGTTGGGAGCTCCTCCTGGGGGCTCTGATTTCTGGGAGGGGTTTTGTGTTTCTGCGTTACCTTTAACTTGTAACTCTGTAACTATTCCTGTCTGTTGTGTCTATCTCTGCTTGTAGCTTGTGCTGAGCTGTAAATAGAGCTTCAGTCCTTAACTCCCAGCTGGCTGAGTCTGGTCTGGGGGATTTTACAAATTGGGGGGGGGGCAGGGAACTCCCAAACCATCACACTCCTCTATCTGTATGCCTGTAACAGGCATTTTCGTGGCTGAGCTGACTCCCTGGGGTTCCTGCTGTGCCTTCACTGCTCCTGTGGCACACTGAATGAGCCAACAGGCCACACGGGCTGAGGAGCAGCTTCTTTAAGGCTGGGTGTAATGCTCTGTGTCACCACAGATCGGGAAGATGCGTTATGTCAGAGTGTCCTGCTTCAAGGGGAAGGTCCTCGTGGACATCAGGGAGTTCTACACTGACAAGGATGGTGACAAGAAACCAGGGAGGAAAGGTACAGCCTTGTTCACCTCATTGCTGTCTGCAGCTGCCTGAAGGGAAGTTTGTGGGGAGGCTGCTGCTGGGCTCTGCTCACAGGAGACAGAACAAGGGGGAATGGCCTCGAGCTGAGGCTGGGGAGGGTTAGATTGGACATTAGGAAAAAGTTTTTCATGGGGAGAGTGGTCAGAGACTGGAATGAGGGAGGTGGTGGAGTCCCCAACCCTGGCTGTGTTTCAGGGTGGTTTGGATGTGGTGCTTGGGGAGATGGTTTAAGGGGAATCTTGTAGAGTAGAGCTCTAGGCTGGACTTGATGCCCCTGAGGGGCTGTGCCAGCCTGGGTGTGTCTGTGTGATTCTGTGGTGGTCATTGCTCTGCTGGCCTCTGGTTGGTTCTCCTGCCCTGTCCCCAGTGTATGACACTGAGGGACTGGGAAACTGAACAAACCACATGGCAGGATTTAGCCTAGGGGACACCAAGAGATGGAAAGCACAAAGAGCAAGTCTGAGACTTTAGTGAGACCTGGAACTTGGCTCTGAGCAGCAGTGCAGGAAACTGCTGTACAAGATTGACTCATCCAGCCTGGCCTTGAACACCTCCAGGGAGGTTGTGGAGCACAGAAGACCTCCAGGGAGGTGTTCAAAGCCAGGCTGGATGAGTCCTTGAGTGAGCTGTACTAGTGGGAGGTGTCCCTGCCTATGGCAGGGGGTTGGAACTGGATGATCCTTGAGGTCCCTTCCAACCTTCCCATTCTATGATTCCAGATTTCCCCTCTGTGGTTAGTCTGAAGGGGCAAATCTGATGTGCTGCTTGATGTTTACTCCTTGTCTCTGAAACCTCTCCTGCTGTTTCTAGGGATTGCCCTGTCTGCTGAGCAGTGGAACCAGCTGAAGGAGATCATTCCTGAGATTGATGCTGCAGTCAAGAAATTATAAGCTGAAGAGGCTTGGACACCTCCAGTCTGTTCCCTTACCCTGAAGGGCACAACTCTAAAGCCAAGGGTTCTTCTCTGGAGCCTTCTCCTCCCCTTGCTGGGGTTTCCTCTCTGAGCTGCTGGGCATGCAGCAAAGACCAGAGCCTCTCTTTTCAGGAAGCAGGTTGTAATGAGCACCTAAAACCAGAGCCAGTGCTGTGAAGTGAGACTTCAGCACCTCTGGGCTCAGACTGGTGAGGGACATGAGCCCAGCCTGGTTTTCTAGGGCTGGATGGCTTCAGTCTACCTTGCAGAGTGCTTCAACTGTTCTACATCCATCACTGTCTTCCACTTGGCTGAATGTTGAGTAATGTGGTTTGTGCACCTCATGTTGGCATTCTCTGTGTTTCTTCCACATGCCATTCTGGCTATTTCAAGTACTTTGTGTTGGTGAGGGCTCTTTGGTGTATTTTGGGTGACTTTATTATTTTTTTTTTTCCTTGCCAAGTGAAGGAAGGGATTACTGTACCTTAGCAACTGCTTTGTCTCTAGAGGGTGAGTATGCAAAAATAAATGTGTTTGCATTATAAAAAGGAGATTGCCCTGTGTATTATAAATACCTTGGGTATTTCACAGGTTGGCATCTTGACTCTGTTTGAGGCTCCCTGCTTTGTAGGCTGCTGTTGGGTTTCCCTTGCAGGAGGAGAATGCTCTGCAGTGTTTATTCTCCTGGTGTCTTCCCAATCATCCTGCGATGCAGAAGCAGTCACAGGTTGTGGCCTGCTCCAGCTCCTGGGAAGGGCAAGCTGGGATGTGAATCATTCAAAGGAACTAATCATTAGGAGGCCTGTTAAATAGAAGGGGAAATAAAAGGCCTAAGGAGGAAAAGGACTATTCCTTACCCTGTGACAGAGAAAAATGACAAGCTGTGGAAAGAGTGGAGAGGATATTTTCTGCTTGAGCTCGAAATGGATCCCACTCTGGCATTAGATGCAGCAAGCACAGCCTTCCTCAGCAAGACTTTTCCAGACTTTTCAACAGCTTGTGTCTTTCATCTATTTTTGGGTTTTCTCTTGCCCTGGTTTCCATAGTATCTGAATGCTTCATGCTCTTAAATATATCTGACACTTGCAACACCTTGGTGAAGTAGGCGGTACTAAGGACCTTGCTCTGTAGAGGTGCTAAGGCTGTAGCAGCTCAGGGTTGTGTGGAAGATGTGGTGTGGAGCAGTGAATTGAAACTAGGCTTTCCTAAATGCTGAACTGGTAACTGCTGGGTTAACCTTTCACTAGGGACAGCAGGAGAAACAGGGTTGGGGGGGGGGATACAAATCTTCCTTCATAAAGCTGTCTCTTAAAAGAATTTTGAAGGATTCAGAAATGTAGCTGCTGGAAGCAGGGGTGGAGAAGGGTAGGCTCAATGACTGAGGCATCCTCCTCTAATCCTGTGTTCAGCTATTCTCTATTTGTCACATTTCTTTCTCTCAAGTAAGTGAGAGAGAGCATGAGGATACCAGACTGTGTCCCAAAGGCAGGTCACTCCTGCTGTAAGCTTATTCATGTGGAGTACTTCTACATGTAGGTGGTGAGACACTGGCACAGGTTGCCCAGGGAAGTTGTGGATGCCTCCTGCCTGGAGGTGTACAAAGCCAGGCTGGATGAGGCCTTGAGCAACCTGGGCTGGTGGGAGGTGTCCATGGCAGAGGGGTTGGAACTAAATGATCCGCAAGGTCCCTTCCAATCCAAACTATTCTGTGAACTGATTTATAACATAATGCCTTAATAAAGTGTTCAGAGAATGAAGGTAACAGGGAGATAATGAGGTGGGAAAGCAGAGGTGGTGCAGGTGTGAGGCCAGGGCCAGAAGCAGAGGTGGTGCAGGTGTGAGGCCAGGGCCAGAAGCAGAGGTGGTGGAGGTGTGAACCCAGGATGCTAAGGATGCTCAGTCCTTACATTTTGGCCTAGCTCTGGGGTACCCAAACTAAAGTGTGTGACTGAAGCAACCACCTCTGTGCATGGTGCAGGAGTGTTTGGGGAGCAGAGGGAGAAGCTAAATCAGAACTTAGTGCCTCTGATGATTAAAAATGAGTCCAAAGTGAACTTGACTATTGTATGGTTCTAGAACTGATGAGTGACCTCCCCTGAACTGATAAATGAGGACAACATCTCATTGCTCTCTGAGCAGCTTTCCTTCAAGCTTTGGAAGAAACAATTTGCAAACAAACCAAACTTTTTTGTGTAACAGCAACAAGCCTTTGTTTTTTGGTTTTGTGTTTGGTTTTTTTTTTTTTTGGACCCTAACCCTCAAACCACAGCTGTCCTTGATCAGATAACTCAATCTTTGATGTTCATTTCCAATCTGCCCACTGTGGTAGACAATTTCTGGTTGTAACCTTCACAAGGCTTGGACCTTAGTTAATGTTTGGTTTGCTGCAAAGTTAAAATATTAACACTCACCTGGTCTTAAATTGGTTGGGATGGCAGATACCCAGTGAAAGGTAAACAGGAGAGGATGGAAGCCTGGGAGAGTTGGGGCTGTGCAGCCTGGAGAAGGCTCCAGGGAGACCTCAGAGCAGCCTTCCAATATGTGAAGGGGCTACAGGAGAGCTGGGGAGGGACTTTTGACAAGGGCTGGGAGTGACAATACCAGGGGCAATGGCTTTGAGTTGGAAGAGGGAAGAGTGAGAGTGGAGAAGAGGAAGAAAATCTTGAGAGTGAGGGTGGGGGGACACTGGCACAGGCTGCCCAGGGAGGTTGTGGATGCTCCCTCCCTGGAGGTGTTCAAGGCCAGGCTGGATGAGGCCTTGAGTGACCTGGGCTGGTGGGAGGTGTCCTTGCCTATGGCAGGGGGGGTGGAACTGGAAGATCTTTAAGGTCCCTTCCAATCTGTCAGCCTTTCAGTCTCTGAAAGCCCACAGCCAAGTTGTACTCTCTACACACAGATGGGTTTGTCTGGTGCAGTTAACCTGGCTGCCTTGGAGCAGTTTTCTCTGCAGAACCTTTTGCTCCAGACCAGGGGGAAAACAAAAATAATAACAAGAATTTTTATCTTGAGATGCTGCATTGTTGCTTGCATATTTTCTGCTAGGACTGTCTTAGCTAATCCTTTGGCTCATCTGCCTGGGGAGCAAATAGCCAAGGGAAGGGAGATTGTTTGGAAAGAACCTTTTCTTTTTCTCTTTTTTTTTTTTTCCTTCCCTGGGCTTTCCTGCCTAAAGTGTTGTCTCCTAGGTGATGTGGAAATGCAGAGCTTCAGCTTGTGTTTTCTCCAGCCCTCAATGCCTTTAGGAGCTGGAAGGGAAAGGCAGATACACCTAATGCAAAGTGTATCTTGTTGCTCCTGCATCCTTTTGTTGGGTTCTTCTCAAATTTGGGCCACAGGACTGAACCTCTTCACCTTTTATCTTGAGCTGTCCCATCTCAAGTACTCATCTGCCACAGGAAACCAGGAAAGCATAGCTTGGGTTGGGAAAGCATACCCTTGGGTTGTCACTACCTCTCTGCAGAAGAGAAATTTCCTGGCCATGCAATCATAGAAAGGTTTAGATTGGAAGGAACCTCAAAGCTCAGCCAGTTCCAATCCCCTGCCACAGACAGGGACACCTCCCACTAGCACAGGTCACTCAAGGACTCATCCAGCCTGGCCCTGAACACCTCCAGGGAGGGAGCATCCACAACCTCCCTGGGCAGCCTGTGCCAGTGTCTCACCACCCTCACTGGCAAGAACTTCTGCCTAACATCCAGTTTCAATCTCCCCTCTGCCACTTCAAACCTCCTCCTCCTGTCATTCCAACACTTGTCAATAGTCCCTCCCCAGCCCCCCTGGAGCTCCTTTCAGATCCTGGAAGGTCTCTCCAAGCTCTCCTGGAAGCCTTCTCCAGGCTGCAGAGCCCAAACTCTCTCACCCTGTCCTCACAGCAGAGCTGCTGCAACTCTCTAATCATCTTCATGGCTGCCTCTGGACTGGCACCAACACTTCCATATCCTTCCTGTGCTGGGGGCTCCAGAACTGCACACAGGACTGCAGGTGGGGTCTGAGGAGAGCAGAGCAAAGGGGCACAATCCCCTCCCTTGCCCTGCTGCCCACACTGCTCTTGCTGCAGCCCAGGACACAATGTGGTTTTCTTTTAACAGTTCTTTTTGGAAGCAGCTTCCCAGGTCTGGGCAGAATCTGTTCCTTCATCCTCTGTGAATCATGCATCTGAGCTCTGCTGTGCCCCTTCCAGCTCTCCCTTGCAGCCTCCTCAGTGATAGGTGCAACATGTTTCTCCTTCATCTACAAAGCTGACCTGTCACTTCCCTTTTTCACTCTCTCTTGGTGCTATGACTATCTTTTATCTACCCCTTAATCCTGTTACTGTGCTATATAATTCTCTGTCTGGCTCTGTAAACTCTTCCCAGGTGCTGATTGACAGCTGTTCTATTTTTTTCCTTTACCAACATTATTTCCATGTCTGTGTGGGTTTTTTTTTTTCCCTCTGCTGCAGATTAGAATATGTCCATTTGTGGACTTTAAAAGATATGGGATATATCTTTCCTTCTCAATAGACTTTTTCTACCTGAGGCACTGGGTCCCCTGGGCTGTAACTTAAGCCTAAAAGCAGCTTGTGTTGCAACAACTGACATGGAAAAAGCAGGCTAGGTGTGGAAAGGTGCTTGAAAACCCTTACTTGCTTAGCCCTGATTCATCCAAGGTGAGGTTTGTTGCTGTTGTGATAAAGGTTTCTTGGTTTTTAAGATTGTCTTACCTGTTTGCAGCTGTTATGAAGAACAGCTTGGCTCCTCCTAGGCTTCCCAGCCTGTGCCTGTGGCTTCCAAATAGATGCTGCCAGTCTCCTGCAAGAGATGCAGACAGAAAGCCTGACTGGCATGGGGAGCTCTGCCTTTTCAGAGTGACTTTTAAGAGTGGCACCACCCTCAAATGCAAGGCAGCTCTGGAGTGAAGAGTCTTGAAGCACCTTGCAATGGCCTCTGGGTTCAGGCTGCAAAAAGCTGAAGGCCTTTGTGAGTCCCGTTGCAGTGAAAGGCCCAGATGAAAATTCCAGCCTCTGGTGCTTGCCCTGCTAAGTGTTGTGGGAGGCCCACACAGGTGGGGACAAGAGCCAGGGCTGGAGGAAGAAGAGTACAGAACTGCAGCTTAGAGAAGGGTTGAGATTCTCTGAGCATGAGAGAAGAGGGAATGAGTCCACAGTGCCAGCATGTACCTTGTGGCTCTGCAGGGTCATTTGTCACTCTTGCCATGGCTTTAGCCTAGGAGCCAGATGGGTGCTCATATGTGAACAGTACTCTTAGTTCTTCCCTCTGTCCCCTAGCAGTGGGCCCCCTCTTCTTCCCCTGGTAACTCATCCTCTGTTTCCTCACCTTTCCTGTGCAGCTACCAGCACTGAGACCTGCTGCAAGTATCTCCTGTTGCAGGGGCTCAGAGGCAGCCCTTTACCTGTCTGGGTAAGATGAAGCACAGCAGATCCAGGCTGCACTTGAGGCAGTGTGAAGTGAGCTGTGTGAGAGGCACTGTGGAGAGAAAGCAGGAAGGAGGAAAGGACCTGGGGAGTAGGCAAGAGGCCAGTCTGAATTGGGCTGCTGTGTGGGAGCGTGGAGCTGTCGCACTGGGGATGTGTGTTGGAGGGTCCCCTCCTCCACTTGCTGCCTCTATCTGCAGGATGCAGGACAAGGATAGTGGGAGACGGCAGAAAGCTCCTAGCAGAGAGACAAAGCGAAGGGGGAGAAAGGGCCGGGCTGTGCCTGCACCGCAGTGCTTTGTAAAGCCTCGGGCCTGGCATGCTCGGCAGAGCTGAGCACCTGGCTCTGCCAAAGCTCTCCCCGCGAACAATCGAGCAAACACATCCCCTCCCTCTGCCCGGCAGGAGGGCGCAGCAGCCCATTCATCTTCGGGGCGGCGGGGGCAGGCTGCCGGGCTGCGATCTGTGGCGCGGTGACAAGAGCTGTGCGGAGCCAATGCCCTCCGGGATCTGCAGGCGCTGCGTGGCCGTGGGTGGCAGGGCTGGGCTGGGCTGCGTCCCTGCAGCTGCGCTGCCGAGGGCAGCTGCTCCTTGTGCAGCTTTGGGTGTGCTGTGCCTCAGCAGCAGCAGCCCAGGCTGAGAGAGGTGGAGCAGAAAGGAGACAGCCTGGGCCACCTGGGCTGTGCTGCTCGGAGCATCGCCGTGATCCGGGGGGAGAGCAATCCACTGCCTGGCATGAGGAGGCAGATCAGACCCTGGCAGCAATAATGGCTGCTTCGGCGTGGATATGCAACCAGTTTCTGGCCACATAGCACAGTCTGAAGGGGACCTAGCTGAAAATGCCTCTGCCAGGCTACATCTAGGGGAGAGCTGAGCTGCTCAGGGGTTTTGACTACAAGGGGCTAGGGGCAGAGAGCCTTGGCTGGGATTGTAGACGTGGAACTACTTAGCACTTCCCATCCCAGCTAAGCACTGTCCAGGACTGGTGCTGGTGGCTGTGCTCAGTGCCCTGTCAGAGATTATTCACTCCCTTTTATAAGCAGTACCAGAGCAAGCTCTTATTTTGGAAGAGGCTCTGATGTTGAATTTCCTGACAGCTGATGACAATTTGTCCTTTAGAGATAAGTACCAGGTCCTACAAACCATACCTCCCCCTCCTGCTGAGCGTGCAGGGTCTATTTGTGGGTGCTCAGAGCTCTCCCCCTCACTCCCAGGCCCTCGGTGGTTCTGGAGCTTAGGCCCCAAAACATACCCCAAGGCAGATGGGTGCTGTGCCTTCTCCTGAGTCCTCTCATGCACTGGCCAGGAGCTGAGATGTTGCTGTCTGTTGTCACAAGATTTTTCTTTTTGAGGCCAGGGCAGTGGCTTGGGATGTGGCATGTTTCCAGCCACCTGACAGTGATTGCCACCAGAGTAAGCACATGGTATCTGCCTTGGCGTGGCCATGGAGCTGAGATAGTCAAAGTGCCAGGCCTCTCCTTATAGTTCAATTGATGCCCTCCACCTGAAACAGGTTTTACCTTTAATTGCGGTGCACATTTTGCATTCATGGATTCACTATGTGATAGTGTCTGTGGTCAGGTCCACTCCTTGGTCATGAGCCCATCTCTGTGTCACATCTCTACTTTGAAGGTCTCAAGTGTCATAGCCCCACCCAGCTAAAAATAATTCATCCTCATGCTGCCAGTTCAGGTCTACTTGAGACATCAAACTTGGCAATCCAGTGTACCTGCTGCTTGCCTTGATGTTCTTCGGTGGTCTGACTCTGAGGTGTGTGGGCAACTATGTGATCTCTCTTTATCTCTGGCTTATCTAATCATAGACTGGTTTGGGTTGGCAGAGATCTTAAAGATGATCTAGTTCCAATCTCTCCCTGCCATGGGCAGGGACAGCTCTCACTAGACCAGCCTGCCCAAGGTCTCATCCAACCTGGCCCTGAATGCTTCCAGGCAGGAAGCATCCACAACCTCCCTGGGCAACCTGTGCCAGTGTCTCACCACCCTCACTGGAAAGAATTTCTTCCTCCAGTCTCAATTTCCCCTCTTTCAGCTCAAAGCCATTGCCACTCACCCTATGACTACAAGCCCTTGTCAAAAGTCCCTCTTCAGCTGTCCTGTTGTCTCCTTCAGGCACTGGAAAGCTGCTTTAAGGTCTCCCCAGAGCCTTCTTTTCCCCAGGCTGCACAGCCCCATCGCTCCCAGCCTGTCCCCATAGGAGAGGTGCTCCAGCTCTCTGGTCGCCCTGGTGGGTGTGACACCTTGCACAGCAGAGCAGCTCGGATGGGTTTGGCACTCTGCTGCCAGTTGTTTTCCTTCCATTGTTTTGACCACCCCCACAGGGCATTTGCTGCCATCCGTGAGCCAGCTCAGCACTGAACCGCTGGCCATTCCTCTGGCTCTGGGCTATCTAAAGCCAGCTCTGTGGGATGGCTTCACTTCTGCAAGCAGACTCCCTCTGGCTTCACCCTCAGCCGCTTCCCTGGCTCCCGGTGTAGTCTCCACGCAGCATCTCCCCACCGACGCTGCGCCCCTCCGCTACGGCCAGACCCACCGCTGACCGAGGCGTGCCGCTTCCTCTCGTCCGATAACTTATTGCACGCTGGGGCCTCCTCAGCGCCTCGCCTCCTCCTCTGGAGACGCTCCAGAACCTTCGCCTTCCGGCCAGCCCCTGCGGGGACCCCGGCCCCGCTCCCGGCGGCCGGCTCGGGCCCGCAGGGGGCGCTGCGGCGCGGCTCTT
>WBNM01031747.1:28633-43178 GCA_013399055.1 Ramphastos sulfuratus | reverse complement strand
TGCCCTCCACACCCTCCCTGGGCAACCTGTGCCAATCTCTCACCACCCTCACTGTCAAGAATTTCTTCCTACTCTCCAGCCTCAATCTCCCCTCTCCCAGCTCTGATCCACTGCTCCTCATCCTATCACTCCAAGCCCTCGGTTCTGCTGCAGCTTTGCATCAGGAATTTGTTGCATGTTTTGCTCTCTGCTGTGTGTGCTCTCCCTGGTTACCCTGTGCAGCATGGAGTGGTGTTTAAAGCAGCAATTTGGCTGAGATATGATGATCTCAAGGCTTTTCTTTATGTTAAGGGAGGTACAAGAAACTGCTGGGGAATAGGAAGGAGTCTGTGCTGGCTGAGTACTTTCAAACATGTTTGTCTGGAGACAGTTAATGAGCAATGTGGTGTAATTAAGCTTCAGGATTAAGATGAAGATGAGCTGTGCTGTATTTGGAGCTGTCTGTTTTCAGGCTGGCACTGTACCACTTCATCACTTTAGGCTGTCTTCTGGAAATGAGAGGCCTTCAATGACCAATGACCAATAACTTTGCACCCTCAGCAAGTTTGCAGATGGCACCAAGCTGTGTGGCACAGTCACTTGCTAGAGGGCAGGGATCCATCCAGAGGGACCTGGACAGGCTGCAGAGCTGTGCCCAGGCCAACCTCATGACATTCAACAAGGCCAAGTGTAAGGTCCTGCACCTGGGTAGGCACAATGCCAAGCACAGCTCCAGTCTGGGTGGGGAATGGCTGAGAGCAGCCCTGAGGAACAGGCCCTGGGGGTCTGGGGTGAGGAAAAGCTCAAGATGAGGCTGCAGTGTGAGTGCAGCCCAGACAGCAACTGTGTGCTGGGCTGCAGCAAGAGCAGTGTGGGCAGCAGGGCAAGGGAGGGGATTCTGCCCCTTTGCTCTGCTCTCCTCAGACCCCAGCTGCAGTCCTGTGTGCAGTTCTGGAGCCCCCAGCACAGGAAGGACATGGAAGTGTTGGAGCCAGTGCAGAGGAGGCCACCAAGATGCTGAGAGGGCTGCAGCAACTCTGCTGTGAGGACAGGCTGAGAGAGTTGGGGCTGTGCAGCCTGGAGAAGGCTTCCAGGAGAGCTTGGAGTGGCCTTGCAGGATCTGAAGGGGCTCCAGGAAGGCTGGGGAGGGACTATTGACCAGGTCTGGTAATGCCAGGAGGAGGAGGAATGGGTTTGAAGTGGCAGAGGGGAGACTGAAACTGGATGTTAGGAGGAAGTTGTTTGCAGTGAGGGTGGTGAGAGACTGGCACAGGTTGCCCAGGGAGGTTGTGGCTGCTCCCTCCCTGGAGGTGTTCAAGGCCAGGTTGGATGAGACCTTGAGTGACCTGTGCTAGTGGGAGGTGTCCCTGCCTATGGCAGGGGGTTGGAACTGGATGATCCTTGAGGTCCCTTCCAACTTTACCATTCTATGACTCTCTGACCCAGGTGGTGAGATTCTCTCTCTGGTCATTTTAGTGGCCATTTAGAGATGATTACTCCTAGGCTGGAACAGGTGCAGAGTCCTGATGTTCTGGTCTTGGCACAGGTATGGGCTGGGTGATCCGAGGTAGCTTGTAGCCCTGTTTTGTTAGCCTGGTTTCATAGCAAGCAGGATGATGCTCAGCAGCTCTGTATCATCTTGTCTAACCTCCTGTGTTGCCTGCAGAGCTGGGGAGTTGCTCTCAGTGCAGGCTGGAAGTAACCAATGTGTGAATCTTCCTTTGGGGAAGGAAGGATGAAGCTTCCTAGTTCAGAGAGGTAAAGCTCATCCTGGATGAGTTAGCAGAAGTATCTGATCAGCCAGGCTTGCTCAGGAGCTTAAAAGGATGCCAAGTGAGAAGTCAGTGTGAGCCAGCAGTGTGCTCATGCAGCCCAGAAGGCAGCTGTGTGCTAGGCTGTGTCAAGAGGAGTGTGGCCACAAGGTCNACAACCTCCCTGCAAGTGTTCAGGACCAGGCTGGATGAGGCCCTGAGCAACCTGTTCTAGTGGGAGGTGTCCTTGCCTATGGCAGGGGGTTGGCACTGGCTGAGCTTTGAGGTCCCTTCCAACCTTCCCATTCTGTGATTCTATGGAGACAAATCTGCCCGAGGAACAGAACAGAAACCTGCTCCCTTTGTGGCTCACAGGCCTTGGGCAAAGACACACAGCCCATGGAGGTTGGAGAGAGGCAAATTGTTGGCTCTGAAGAGCAGAATGAGTCAAGCCCTTAGACTCCTTCCTCAACCTAGAGCCCTCTCCAGCTGCCAGGCAGCTCAGCAGTGCAGTGCTTCACCTTCTCCCCACTCCCTGGCACACTCCTCCCTGGCTTGGTGATGTGATATTATATCTCAATAACCCATTCCTTTGATTCCTGATTGTGCCTTCACTTTGCTGAGTTCTGAAAGGAGCTGGAGAGGTTATTAATGACACGCAGTGATCACACACCAAGTTAAAGCCTCTTGCTAAGTGAAATTTGAGGGGAAAAGCAGCCAGCTTTTCAATATTTCACAGAAATGCTTTGTGTCTCTTTTCATTTGCAGTCAGACAGTTGCAAATTACATAAAATTGCTCCTGAAGAAGAGGGGGGGGAAAAAAGAAAAAGGAAAAAAAAAAAGAAAACCAGAATAGAGGGAGGAAGCAGAGGGGGGAGGTTTAAAAAAGTAATTCTTCTGGCAAGGTACAGTTACAGTTTTATTTCTATGCAGAACAAAGAAGGGCTTGCTGAAAGGTAGGCAAGTAAGTGGCAGAAATTGGTATTGATCCAAGCTGGGAATATGGGCAGTTTAAGAGCAGTGATGGGGGTACTGAAATGTGGCTCCATCAGAGGGGAGAACTCATGGATACAGTGAGGGCTTGGGAAGGCAGGGACACGGGAGTGGAAAATTACAGAGAGCAGCAGCATTATGGCAGAGAGAGAGAGACTCTGGGAATGCACCAGGGGTTGAGATGCTGCAGCACTAACTCAGATGGTTGGGCACAAGGATTAATGCAGAGACCCAGCAGAGCTTGAGCAGAGGGCACCCCTGTGGGCAACGCTGTCTCCTGTGCTGTCAGGAGCAAGGGCTCACTGTGGGCCATCTGTCAGCATCCACAGCCTGTGATGATCTAAGGGAACACAGGTGACTGGAGGGGGTTTGGTAGAGAGGTCAGAGCATCTCATTTCCCCCTCACCTATCTTCTGTGCAAGCACTGATGTGAAGCCAGCCTGGACCAGGATTGCTGAAAGTTTCTTCAGGTGGGCACTAGAGGATATTGCAGCTGGCAAAGCTGGGAGGTGTGCTGAGGAGTGCTAGAGGGGGCCTGGATGCTTGGCTGGGGGCTGAAGCTGAGCTCTGGTTGTTAATCTTAGAAGTAGCCCCTGCAGCCTGAACCTTTGGGCTGGGCAGAGAGATGTTCCTTGTGTCCACCCTGCAGGTTCATTAGGCAGCATCAGCAAGTTCATGAGAGCCATGCAACATTGTCAGTTAGAAGGCAGCAGTACAGGGAGCACATCCAGGCTGGCTGGTTGAGATGGCAGCACCAGGACACAGAGGTACCTGAGCTAAAGCAGTGCCATGGTGAGGAGCCACAGAAGCATCTGTTCCCTGCAGAGAGAACTGCAAATGCTTATGTTGGTGGAGGTTTGGCTGGAGGGGCTGAGAACTATCTGTGAGGCAAGGCAGCAGCCCTGCAAAGTGCATACCCTGAAGTGGCAGGGGGAGAGCAAACTGCCAAGGCAAACATTGGCTGCTGCTGCCTACAGAGCTGAGAGGGTAATAGAAGTAAAGCTCAGCACCCACAGTCACAAATGCACACATCCAGGCTGTGCCCTGGGCACAAGAGGCCTCCCTTTCTCTCAGCACAGCTGAGGGCTCACATCTCCCTGTGGCACAGAGCTCAGACTTTGGCCTCCTGGAGCTGGCACCTGCGCTTGGCACCTGGGCACCCACCCAGGGTGGGATCACCTGGGCACCCACCCAGGGATCTTTGATCACATTCTGTGCTTCTGCCACCCACAACCTCCCTGGAGGTGTTCAGGACCATTCTAGGCTTCTATTAACTTCCATTGCTCAGCCCAGAGAAGGGATGGCTCAGAGGGTTCTTAGTCCTCAGGCCCATTCCCAGTGGGTTTTCCCATGGGCACGGAGGAGGTTTTGCAGGAGGTTTTGTGCTGCACAAGACTGTTAAGGGTTGCCATGGGAACTGGTACACTGGGCCTGTGCACAGCAGCCAGGGCAGAGCCTTCTTGCTGCCATCTGCTTGGCCCTGTCTGGCAGCCACCACCCTGTGTTAAATCAGCAGAGACCTCTTCCCCAGCCACTGCCATTAACTCGCCGTGGGGTGNAACACTTCCATGTCCTTCCTGTGCTGGGGGCTCCAGAGCTGCACACAGTACAGGTTATCAGGCTGCAGTCAGCCTGGGCCTGGCAGTGCCTCAGTGCAGCCATGATCAAAGAAGATGCTCAAAGATCACATTGGGTGATTCTGTGCTCTACAACCTCCCTGGAGGTGTTCAAGGCCAGTTTGGATGAGACCTTGAGTGACCTGTTCTAGTGGGAGATGTCCCTGCCTATGGCAGGGGGTTGAAACTGGATGAAATTTGAGGTCCCTTCCAGCCTTACCATTCTGTGATCTCCTCCTGCTCTAGAAGGACTTGCTTAGAGGAGCTTTGAGGGGTTTCAGTTCCTTCAGCTCTGTCTCACAAGGATGAGGAGGAGCAGGAGGATATCTGGGGCCAATATATTGCTCTTTACACTGCTGAAAAGCCTCCTTGAAACCTCCTGAAGTTGTCCCAGGATTTTTCTTCCCCTTGCCTCTGGGGGAAACTTGTTGTCCTGGCACCTGTAGAAAAGGATTCGAGAGAGCTGCCACTTTCATCTTCTCACCTCAGCAGCTCCTTTGACCTTCAGTGGCACTAATCAGAAGCGACAAGAAGAGGTCAGGGCAAAAGAGGGAAGATTGTCTAAGTGCCCTCCTTGATGCAGTGCCCTGCGGTGCATGGAGACATCAAGGAAGGAGCCCCCCCAGGACAGGCTGACCACGGAGCCCTGAGAGGCTGCACTCCAACGTGCCCAGCGAGCAGGCAGGTCCGCGGCCGGGGCTGTGAGCGCTGTGCTGGGCTGGCTCCCCACTGGGTGTCTGATGTTAATGCACAGTAATGGTGCTGTCACTTCTCCGAGCTACCAGGGAGACACAAAGGCTCTCTGAGTCATGGCGATGCGTTCCTTGCCTCGCCTCCCAGAGCAGCACTAGCTCCAGTGGAGACAAGGCTGTCTGAGCCTGTTAAAGGGGAAGGAACGCGGAGCACAGCAGCAGAGCATCCGAGAGGCAAAGCAGCCAGCGGCGTGCGGTGCTCTGCCTGCCGCTGGGCTGCTGCCTGCTTCCTGGCTGCTGCCTGCTGCTGCCTGCCGCTGGGCTGCTGTCTGCTGGGCTCCTGCTTGCTTCCTGGCTGTTGCCTGCCGCTGGGCTCCTGCCTGCTTGCTGGGCTGTTGCCTGCCGCTGGGCTCCTGCCTGCTTGCTGGGCTGCCTGCTGCCGGGCTGCTGTCTGCTTCCTGGCTGCTGCCTGCCGCTGGGCTCCTGCCTGCTTGCTGCCTGCTGCCGGGCTGCTGCCTGCTTGCTGGGCTGTTGCCTGCCGCTGGGCTCCTGCCTGCTTCCTGGCTGTTGCCTGCCGCTGGGCTCCTGCCTGCTTGCTGCCTGCTTCCTGGCTGCTGCCTGCCGCTGGGCTCCTGCCTGCTTGCTGGGCTGCCTGCTTGCTGGCTCCTGCCTGCTTCCTGGCTCCTGCCTGCACCCAGCTTTGGTGGGAGGTGGGGGATGGCTGCCATGCTCTCCCTGCTTTTAATGCCACTCACAGTATTAAAAGTGCTGTGGCCAGCAGGAGTAAGGAGGTGATTGTCCCCTGGTACTTGGCTTTGGTGAGGCCACACTGTGAGTGTTGGGCTCAGTTTTGGGCACCACAGTGCAAGAGAGATGTGGAGGTACTGGAGCAGGTCTAGAGGGGGGCAAGGAAGCTGGGGCAGGACCTGGAGAATAAATCTGATGAGGCCTGGAGAATAAACCTGATGAGAAGTGACTGAGGGAGCTGGGGATGGGTAGTGTGAGGAAGAGGAGGCTGAGGGCAGAGCTCATTGCTGTCTGCAGCTACAAGGGACATTGTGGAGAGGCTGCTGCTGGGCTCTGCTCACAGGGAACTGGAGTCAGAACAAGGGGGAATGGCCTCAAGCTGAGGCTGGGGAGGTTTAGATTGGACATCAGGAAAAAGTTTTTCCTGGAGAGAGTGGTCAGGGACTGGCATGAGCTGCCCAGGGAGGTGCTGGAGTCCCCCAGCCTGGACGTGTTTAAGGTGGTTTGGATGTGGTGCTTGGGGAGATGGTTTAAGGTGTATCTTGTAGAGTAGGGGTCTAGGTTGGACTTGGTGCCCCTGAGGGGCTGTGCCAGCCTGGGTGTTCTGTGATTCTGTGGTTTGCCCTCTGTGCTGGGCTTAGGGAAGGAAGATACCTCCCAAAGAAATAGAAGTGATGAGTTGGAGTGTTTGAGTCCTTGTGCTGGTTGGAATATTCTAATGGGAGAAATTAGATCTTTGGTTGTAAAAGAAAATAATGATAAAGTCTCTGTCATTCATTGGTTTGCTAAAAGGAATAAAAAGCCAAAGGATAAAGCAACCTGTGCCAGTGTCTCACCACCCTCACTGCAAACAACTTCCTCCTAACATCCACTTTCAATCTCCCCTCTGCCACTTCAAACCCATTCCCCTTGTCCTGCCATTCCAAGCCCTTGTCAATAGTCCCTCCCCAGCCTTCCTGGAGCCCCCTTCAGATCCTGCAAGGCCACTCCAAGCTCTCCTGGAAGCCTTCTCCAGGCTGCAGAGCCCCAACTCTCTCAGCCTGTCCTCACAGCAGAGCTGCTGCAGCCCTGTGAGCATCTTTGTGGCCTCCTCTGCACTGGCTCCAACATTTCCATGTCCTTCCTGTGCTGAGGGCTCCAGAATTGTACACTTGCTTCCAACCCCTCTGAGGTGGTCTGGTAAAATTCCAATAGTGGGGGGAAGTCCCTTTAACCCACCACAGTCCTCTTCCTGCTGACACAGAGCAGTTGGGTGAACTCCTCCAGCAATCCTCCTTGCTGGTGCAAAAAGAAGAGGTGGCCTTAGCCAGGCAGGCAGGAGGTGTGGTGGTTTGGCCTGTGGGCTTTGCATCCTGCTTCTGCCACAGACTTACTGCATGACCTTCAGCATCATGTGCCTTGATTCCTGCACCTGGTACACAGTGCTCATAATTATCCTTGTCTCCTTCCTAATGGAACTGGATGGGGTGAATTCATAAGCAGCCTGTAGAGCTGTGCTGGAATGGTGCTCCTTGCTCACGTTGCTGGGTGTTTCTGTGGGAGCTGCTTTCCCTTTTGTCAGGGCAGGGTGGTTCTCCTGGAGAGGATTGAGGTACTCTGAGGTGTCAGTGGACAGATGCAAGCAGGAGACTGGAGCAGTGGTACTGGCACCAATCCATCGCCGCCTGCGTTGCTGACCAGAGGCAGGATCCAAATCAGCCTCGTGTCTGGTGTGCTCTGCACAGCTTGGAGTGGTTGTGATTATCCAGGCAGTGTTTTTTTTAACTGGCCAGACGAGGACCAGCCCACAATTTGCAAAGCCTTAAGAGCCCAGGACCTAATTCTGCCAATAGCCTTGGATGCCTTTTGGTTCCTGACGTCCCAGAGGAGTCAGCCTGCCTTGTGTGTTTCATGTTCTCTGCCTCTGACCCTCTTAACACTATGAGATTCCCCTGCATTGCACCTGAGGGGCTATTTTACATCACTTACTCCTAATTAATAGAGAGGTTTGCCCTGCCATCCCGGGGGGCTTTCTCCCTCCATCCAGCTTGTGCAGTTTGAAAGCTGAGGAAGTGAGAGCTAAAGGTCACTGCTCCTCGCTGGAGAATGTGGCTTCCAGACTGCTGAGATGACAGCTCATGCTGGGCAGCAGTGTAAATGCAGGCAGCTAGTTCACCTCCAGAAGGGTTTTTTTGGGGTATGGTGAGGGTAATGGGGTGAGAAATGGTGAAACCAACAGCAAATCTTCCTCTGACTGTAGTGGAGCCAGGAATTGTGCTTAGATCCTCGATCCCAAGAGTGCTGCGAGGGTCAGGGAGCAAGGAGGAATCCCAAACAGCAACCATGGTCCCCATTTCTCTCTGCTGAGCAGATGCTGGGGGGATGTAATCTAAACATTCCCCAGCAAGGCCTCTCACTCACCCCTTCCTCTGCCCTGGAAGCCTTCAGGCTCCTCTGGGCTGCTGTGGCTCTCTTACCACTGCTGTCTCCTCACTGCAACCCGAGGGCTGCGCGGGCGCCGTGGTTGCTGTGCTTTGCATCATCTGAAGTCTGGTGGTCAGTACAGCTTGGTGCCCCATCAGGCTCACCAGCTGCTGCCCAGCAGCAGTGCCAAAGCAAGCAGGCTGACATAGGTTGTGTGCTGGTGAGGATGCAGGCAGAGAAACATCATCTGTGGGAGCAGCAGGCTGCGGAGGGGAGGTGTAGCTGTGCTTGGGAAGGGAGGGAGAGCATCCCTCCAGGAGGGAGAAGCTACAGGGGAGGGGGCACTGGGAGCTTTGCCCCCTCCCTTGTGCTGCCCCTCTGCTGTCCATTCCTCTGTGTGGCTCCAGAAGGTTTCTCGAGGCCTTTGCATCAGGGAGCTGACTTAGTCTGTGTGTAGGAAGGGCTGTGAAGTGTGGGGGTGAGGGACTCAGAGTGGGGGGCACTTGGCCTGTAGTGGCCTGTCAGTGTATGCTACATATTAATGAATGTCTTACTCTTCAGAAGTGAAGAAGAAGAATACTCAGCTGAACAATTTAATGAGGAAAATAAAGCTCAGCTAGTGAGGCAGGTACAGGCTCATAAATCATTCACTCAGGTTCTCCATGTCACAAGGTTGTGTTCTTGGGGGGTAGAGGCACAGGCTCTGCATCTGCATCTGCACCTACTTGGAACTTGAGAGGCACATCCTGACTCTTGGATTTTGGGCCCAGCTGGGCNCTGACTGATTCTATGCTTCTATCTACAAATACATCTTCCTTAGAATCAGAGCTGTTCTGATTGCTCTGCAGCTTGAGTTGAATTCTGGAGGCCAGAAGAACTTCTGCTTCCAGAGTCTGCTGTGCAAAGGCAGAAGCAGCTCCTCCTTGCTGTCCAGGTGCTCTCTCTCTTCCTCAAATGGAAGGGGGAAGTCTTGAGCATCCTTCCTGTGTGTCGAGTTGCTGTAGGCAGGCAGAGCTCTTTGAGACCTGTATGCAAAGTGTAGGACCTCACAAGGGACACTTCTCACACCTTGCATCCTATGTTACTGCATTCAGGCAGCTGTGGACTCCTTACATTTCTAGGTCCAGACCTCTGCTTGAGATGCCTTTGTTGTTCTGTTCATCTTTGATGGCTTAGGAGGACTGAAGTGGCAGTGCCCTGCCTGTGGAAGTTCTCTGCAAGGAGGACCATGGCTCCCTGGGCTGGGAGTCACAGTATCACAGTATCACATTTGAGCAAGCAGCAGGCAGAGAATCTTCCTCTTCTCATCATCTGGACGAATTTCTTGTACCTCCTTTCCTCCTCCTTGCCCACATCCTCCAGAGCAGATGAAAAGCAGCCCTGGGCTGCGTGGGTGGCTCTGAAAGGCACTGGAGCTGGCAGGGTCCCCGGGGATGAGCTGCCCTCAACTGAGGACTCGTCCTGACATCGGCAGAGGGGGGAGCCTGCCTGTGCCCTGCCACGGTGCCATGTCAGGTAGGCGAGGGGGGAGCTGTTGGCACAGCTGTGGAGCGCAGCACAGCCCACATGTGCCAGCTCACCCCGGGCAGTGCCCCCCTGCCTGCTGCCACTGCAGCCAGAGCCGCTCCCAGACCTGCACCAGTGCTCACCCACGTCACTGCTGCCATCACTGCTGCCATCACTGCTGCCATCACTGCTGCCATCACTGCTGGCACCTCTCCCGGCAGTGCTGTCTTGCGGGCATCCTGCCACGGCCCTGCCGTGGGCATGTGGCCCTGCTGTGTGTGTGTGGCCCTGTGGGGTGTCCTCTCCTCTGGTGGGCAAGGTCCTGGGGCCAGCCGTGGTGCCCGGCCCAGGGGCTGGCCCTGCAGCGCACACCCTTGGCTGCATCGCAGCCCCTGGGATGGGGAGGGGGGGAGGAAAGGGGTGGACAGATGGGTAGAGGGGGGCCCCCTCCCCAGAGATCATATCAAAATGTCTCTTTTGTGCAAAGCAGAGGGAATGCCCCCAAGAGCTGGTTTCCATGGCAACCACAAATGTCAGGTTCCGTGTGGTGAATAACCGTTTCCATGACAACTCCTCCTTTACCCTAGGTGCTGGGAGCTGGAGTGACAGCCCTGTTGGGGGAGGGGACAGGGAGATGTCCTCAGGTACTTAACCCCCTCCCTCGCCTCCCCCCCATCCTCTCCAACTCCTTGCCCCAGGCCTTCAGCCCCAGCATCCCTGGGTGGGTCCCTGCTCACGTGGGGGTGTGATGCTTCCACAGCATCCCTCCCTCCCTCCCTCCCTTCCCCCCATATGGATTTGCTCCTCACAGAAACCGAGATCCGAGTCTGTCCCTCCAGCTCCCTCCCCATCTGTTTAGCTTAATCCTGGGTTTGCATCCTGAGCAGAAACAAAGCTATTTCTCAGTGCTGTGGCAGCAGTGGGGAGCGAGGGGCCAGCTGCCCCTCTTGGCTCCACACTGAGCCCTCTCTTCCCCAGCACACATCTGGGCTGCCTGCCCTCTCCCCCCCAGCCTGCTGCCCAAACACCCCCAGGCTCAGCAGGCACAGGCACATTGCCAGGGGCTGGGAGCAGTGATAGGAACCACAGCCTCTGGGGGAGGCTTTCTGGAGTAATCTCTGACTGCATCTTTCTGAACCCCTGCCCCCCACCCTGGCTCAGGGGCCGAAGGAGATGCCTGGTCCTTGGCAGCTCCTCAGGGGGCTGAGGAGTGCCAGTGCCAGTGCTGCACATGCTGGGGCCACATGGCAGCACAGTGTGTCCTTAGGAGCTCTGCAACCTCACGCAGCTGGGCAGGAGTGGGAAAGGGACCCTCTGTCCTGCCCTCTCCTCCCAATGACACAGCAAGTCCTGGGAGCCTGCTGAGGTGCAGCATGGCAGCAGCTTGGTCTTCCTTTGGGGAGCTGCCAGCCAATCCCTGGCTCTGCCAAGCAGCCCCATGTCACTCCTTGAGGCACGGATGGTGTTGCACAGGGCTGCTCCTAGCTTCTGCTCACCCTGCCTGAGATGCACCAGTGGCTAGAAAGCAGCTCACAGCCCCCAGCTGCCACAGGCACTCTGCTGTGCCCAGCAGTCAGGCTTCAGCAGTGGTGTGCTGTGCCATGGCAGCCTTCTGCTTGGCATCTCTGTCCAGTGAAGTGCAAAGTTACTCGAGGAGTCTCCTGCAGCTGTGGTGTCTCTGGGCTCTGCCTCTGGTTTCTGGCCAGTCTGGCTCAGGCACCACTTGGAGACTGACAGCAGGTCCACGTTTTGCATGCTGGCTCCTAACCACCTTGCAGTTGGTGACTTCTACATCTCGATTCCATTTTCAGCTTTGCTGCTTCTGCTCTTTCCTGAGGCTGTTTCCTAGGGGAAGGGACAGACCATGCCTGGCCCTGCAGCTCGTGTGCAGGGCTTGCCTGCAGTGTTCTGGGGGGGATTGCGATGGATGTCAGCGACTGAAGTCACTCTGAGCCTCTGGGAGTGACACTGAGACACGTGGAGTGAGCTGTGAGTGTGCAAATCTGCCTTGCACACTGTTCCTCAGAGAGGACCTGGATCCTGGGAAGGAGGCTACAGCTTGGCCCTGCCTTCCTGGGCAGCAGAGGTCACCAGCAGGCCTTGCAGCAGACTTGCACTGCTTTGCAGATGGGTTGAAGCTGAGGGTTACTTAATGCAGCAGAAGTGATGTTTGTGTCTTACCTGGGCAGTCCCCTGAGCAGCTGAGCTAAGCTACCACTCAGGCTTCTGGCTCCTGGCTGCATTGTTGCTGCAGACACTAAGGGGTGTAAGAGGAGTAAACAGCTCTTGTGCACACCTGAGCTGAGAGGAGTTTTGTTGCTTTCAGCTGGAGCATTGCCTCTGTGGACAGATGTTGCTGGAGAGCAGCTCTGCCCTTCTTTAGACCTGCTCTGGTGTGCAGAGCTCTGACTGCTGGGGAAGGGGAAGCAACATCCCTGCTTGCTGTGCTGCTCCTGGCCATGCTCAGAGGCAATCTGCCCTCCCTCCTGCAAGGAAGGTGAGGGCTCAGTTAAGTGAGGTCACCTTAGGGACAAGTTCTTTACCATGAGGGCAGTGGAACACTGCAGCAGGTTGCCCAGGGAGGTTGTGGAGCACAGAAGCACCCAACGTGATCTTTGATCACGTTGGGTGCTTCTGTGCTCCACAACCTCCCTGGAGGTGTTCAGGACCAGGCTGAATGAGGCCCTGAGCAACCTGTTCTAGTGGGAGATGTCCCTGCCTATGGCACAAGAGGGTTGGCACTGGCTGAGCTTTGAGCCCTTCCAGCCCATTCTATGACTCCAAGACCCAGACTCCCTTCTCAGAACATCCAAATCCTCTGCGCTTCCTTCTCTCAGGGTTCTGATTGCCAGCACCATGTCTTGGCTTTCCTTCTGCCACCCTCCTGCTCTGCCCAGCAGGCAGAAAAGGGGCACCCTGGTGTGCCAGGCAGCTGGGCCAAGCTCTAACCCTCTGCATTTCTCTTCCATTGCAGATGGCGCGGCCGATTCAAGTGAAACCTGCAGACAGCGAGAGCCGTGGAGGTAGTTGTCATCTCTCCTTGCTTCTCCTTGGGTGGCTTTGTGCTTGGGAGGGGGAACCAAGCCAAGAGAGGGGGTCCTGACCTGCCCTGCATCTCCCCCCAGCCTCTCTGAAGGGATATGTGTGTGGCAGGGAGGGGCAGGTTTCGATGGAGAGAGCCTTCAGCTTGGCATAGCAGGCAGCTGAGAGCACCCCAAGGGCTAAAGGCACTGCTGTGGCTGCACACTCCACTCTTCCCCAGGCCTTGGAGGGTCCTATTAGCCTGCCAGGGTCTGTGTCTGCCCCTTGGAGGGGTCCTATTAGCCTGCCAGGGTCTGTGTCTGCCCCTTGGAGGGGTCCTATTATCCTGACAGGGTCTGTGCGTGCCCCTTGGAGGGTCCTATTAGCCCACCAGGGTCTGTGTCTGCCCCTTGAAGGGTCCTATTCGCCCACGAGGGTCTGTACGTGCCCCTTGGAGAGGCCTATTAGCCCACGAGGGTCTGTGTCTGTCCCCTGGAGGGTCCTATTAGCCCACGAGGGTCTGCATGTGCCCCTTGGAGAGTCCTATTAGCCCACGAGGGTCTGTGTGTGCCCCTTGGAGGGTCCTATTAGCCCACAAGGGTCTGTGTGTGCCCCTTGGAGGGTCCTATTAGCCCACGAGGGTCTGTGTGTGCCCCTTGGAGAGTCCTATTAGCCCACGAGGGTCTGTGCGTGCCCCTTGGAGGGTCCTCTTAGCCCACGAGGGTCTGTGTGTGCCCCTTGGAGGGTCCTCTTAGCCCACGAGGGTCTGTGTGTGCCCCTTGGAGGGTCCTCTTAGCCCACGAGGGTCTGTGTGTGCCCCAGGCAGGCACTCTGCTGTATGGCCCCAAGGGCCCTGGAGGGTGTAAGCAGCTGGGAAGAGGTTTCTGAATTCTTACACCTGCTCAGCCCAGTGAAAGGCAGATCCCTGCAGCAGCTCTGGCTCCTTAACCTGCTCAGCTTGCAGCTGAACCTTCTGCCTGCAGCTCTCTGCTCTGCCTCCCCTGCCCCTGCTGCGCTCTCAGTCCCGCAGCAGCCTCCATGGCACTGCCAGGCCCCGAGAGCTGCTGCAGAAAAGAGCAGGTGCTGGGGAAACAGTGCCTGAAGAGGAAGGATGCTGAGTTTAGGCCTGAGATGGAGCCTGCAGGGGACCAGCTGGGTGAGAGCTGTGTGTGCTGAGTGCTTCAGAGAGGGAGGATGGGGGCAGAGGAGAAGTCTGTGCTCCTTTAACGGGGAGCTCACAGCAGCTCAGATGCCTCCTCCAGCTGGAGAAGCTTTGCAGCTCCAAGCCTCTTCCAAAGTGCTGAACCCATTTTGCTGCTTTCCTTTCTCTTTTACCTGTGCATTCCTCTTCCTCTCCATTCCTTCCATCTGCCTCTCCATCCCTCGTGCTGTTGCTGCTGCCTCTGGAAGGAGTTTAGTAGTGAGGAGGAGGTAGAGGGGGGAAGAATTTGTGTCAGGCTCTGCTGGGCAGCAGATTCTGGGAAGGAGTTTGTTTGACTCTTTCAGGGGTCACTTCCAAACAGTTTGTACTTGGTTTTAATAATAATTTATTCCTGCACTGGCAGGAACCAAAGAGAGGTTTCAGCATCTTTCAGCTGAAGGTTTTTATGTGCTCCTCCTTTGGTAAAACCAAAAAAGGTTGAACTGATTATTTTTGCAAATAGAATCTGCAACTGCTCATTACTGACCTGAGGGCTCACACCTGACTTTGTTCTGGAGGGGGTTTGAGGGCTCACATCTGACTTTTTACTGAATTCTGGGGGTTGGGGGGCTCACATCTGACTTTTTACTGAATTCTGGAGGGTTTTGGGGGCTCACATTTGACTTTTACTGGATT
>WBNM01031747.1:9984-23961 GCA_013399055.1 Ramphastos sulfuratus | reverse complement strand
CGGGGCGGGAGGAGGAAGACTGGGGAAGAGGAGCAGAGAGCAGAGAGGGAGCAGGGCAGGAGGAGGAAGGTTGGGGAAGATGGGCAGAGAGGGAGCAGGGCAGGAGGAGGATTGGGGAAGATGGGCAGGAGGAAGAAGGTTGGGGAAGATGGACAGAGAGGGAGCAGGGCAGGAGGAGGAGGATTGGGGAAGATGGGCAGAGAGGGAGCAGGGCAGGAGGAGGAGGATTGGGGAAGATGGGCAGGAGGAGGATTGGGGAAGATGGGCAGGAGGAGGATGATTGGGGAAGATGGGCAGGGAGGGAGGTGAAAGGAGGGCAAGCAGAGCACCATGAGGAGCTGAGGATGGTTGATGTGAGCCTCCTGACTCAGCCCAGCTCTGCACTTTGAAGTGTTTGGAGCCCCCACACATTTAGGAGTGCATGGAGAACTTGGGGAAGAGGTAACCAGGAGCAAGGGTGAAGCTGGTGACATCATCTATGGAGTGCAGCATGGAAGTAACAATTTGAGACCCTTCCTGTTGGTTTTTTTTCTAGGCTGGAGGACTTTGGATGAGTTACCCTGTTTTGTTCCCTGCTTTCTTGGGGTGGTTTCCTTTGCCCTGCTGGAGATGCAGATGCTGTCTCTGGCATGGTGATGCAAGGGGCACTGTCACAGCAGTCCTGCCACTGCAACCTCCTCTGCTCTTTCTGTCCCTTTCCAGGCTGTGCCTTTGTAAAGTTCTCATCTCACACAGAGGCTCAGGCAGCAATCCACGCGCTCCATGGCAGCCAGACGATGCCTGTGAGTATGAGGCCAGGCCTCCTCCCCTCTCCCTACTCTTCTCCCCATCACCCTTTTGCAGGAACCACTCCTCCCTGTCCAAACCCAGGACAGGTTCAGCTGCAGTTTGCAGCTGCTGTGGTTGTGTGTGGGGGGGGTTGGGGAGGATGTGTGTGCACATCTGTGCTGTTGTCTTTGGGAACCATCCTGTCTCCTGGGCTGCTCTGTGCATCTCTGCCTGTCCAGGCTGGTAGTGACAGCACTTGCAGCTAGAAAGGCTAAATGAAAGAGACCCAAGAACAAGACCCTGACGTTTGTCTTGGAGACAGCTACCTGGGCTGGTTCAGAAGGAAGCAGGATGGCAGCTAACAAAGCAGCAATGTGAGCAGTCAGGAGCACCCTCCCCAGCTTCTCTTACACAGGCAGTAGAGGAGGCCTCTGGGGCAGGCCAGGCATGGATGGGAATGCTTTGTGCATTGTGTGGCATCAGCTGTGCCTTCTTGTGCCAAGTGGAGCTGCAGTTGTGGTCTCATCTCTCACAATCTCTCACCTGGGTTTTGGGGGTGCCTCGTGGGCATGGCTGCAGCCCAGGCTCTTTCCAGCTGCCAGGAGCTGCTCTGCCTGTCCAGCCAAGCTCAGTGGTGGTGAGAAGATGGTGCTGGTGGCTAACGATATCCTGGGTGTCCCCTGGCTGCACCATCACCCACTGAAGGCAGCCACTCGGGCACCCGTGCGAGGGTGCCAGGGGTGGGAGAGCAAAGGGTTGGGATGCACCGCTGGGTGGGGGAGAGCACAGCCCAGGTTGCAGGCAGCTCCTGTGCACTTTCACGCCGATATTTGCTCTTTTGCTCCTCTTCCCAACTCCTCTCTGCTGCCTGTTCTGCCCCCGTCCCCCCTCGCCTCGCCTGCCTGCTGACTCTGGGCTGTCCCACGGCCTCCTCCCCCCTGCCTCCTCTCTCTGTCTCCTCTCTCCGTGCCCAGGGCGCCTCCTCCAGTCTAGTGGTGAAGTTTGCTGACACAGACAAGGAGAGGACCCTGCGCCGTATGCAGCAAATGGTGGGGCAGCTGGGCATTTTCACTCCATCCCTCACCTTGCCGTTCAGCCCATACAGCGCCTATGCGCAGGCTGTGAGTATCCCGCGGTGGGCGGTGGGGGCTGGGACACCACAAGCGACCCCCTGGAGCAAACGCCTGAAAGCTTTGCCAGCAGCACCTGGGGGTTGTTTTGCTGCCTTCAGTTTCTCCAGTCAGCGGCCCCCAGCCTCTGTGCATTTCCCTGCTGGAAGGGGGTGAAGGAGGAGAGAGAGCTCTGGAGCCTTGTGGCAGCCAGGGTGGAGTTGCTGATGTGCTGTAGACTGGCAGAGGTGGCTAGGGGCAGGTGGGGCATGGCCCCCAGTGTCTGTCTTGTGTGGAGGACAGCTCTGAGATGTGGTTCCTGGGTGATGGCTGCCAGACAAAGGTTGATAGATTAATAAGAGGTTGATAGATTAATAAGAGGTTGATAGATTAATGAAGGGTTGATAGGTTAGTAAAGGGTTGATAGGTTAGTAAAGGGTTGATCAATTAACTAAAGGTTGATAGGTTAGTAAAGGGTTGATGGGTTAGTAAAGGGTTGATCAATTAACAGAAGGTTGATAGGTTAGTAAAGGGTTGATAGGTTAGTAAAGGGTTGATCAATTAACAGAAGGTTGATAGGTTAGTAAAGGGTTGATCGATTAACAAAAGGTTGATAGGTTAGTAAAGGGTTGATCAATTAACAAAAGGTTGATAGGTTAGTAAAAGGTCGATAGATTAACAAAAGGTCAATAGATTAATAAAAGGTTGATTGATTAATAAAAGGCTGATCGATTAATAAAAGGTTGATCAATTAACAAAAGGTTGATAGATTAAGAAAAGGTCAATAGATTAATAAAATGGGTTGGGCTGGAAGGGACCTTAGAAAGCTCATCCAGTGCCAACCCCTCTGCCATGGGCAGGGACACCTCCCACCAGCCCTGCTTGCTCAAAGCCTCATCCAGCCTGGCCTTGAACACCTCCAGGCAGGAGGCAGCCACAACCTCCCCTGGGCAGCCTTTGCCCGTGTCTCCCCACCCTCACTGTCAAGAATCTCTTCCTAATCTGCAGGCTAAATCTGCCCTTCTCAAGCTTCAATCCATCCCCTATGTTGGCAGTCTGCCAATGTGTGCATTCCTCCCCTGGGTCGATGGCACAAACCTGTGTCTGCTTTTGGAGCACCACCAGAGCCCTGGGCCCAGCTTCATGTGTTTGTAGCTCTGCTGAAATTCTCAGGAGGGTGCAAATCCTCCCAGTGCTGTTCTTGGCTCCCAGGATTTTTTTTCTCTTGGCTAGTATGACCCTGGGGGTTTGGAGGATGCTGGAGAAGGGAGCAGAGGGTGAGAGGTGTTTTGGCAATCTGAGCTCTTCCAGCTCTAGCTGTGCTTTGGATCTCAGAACCTTGCTGCCTTGGAGGGCTGGTGGTGATTGCCATTTATTGTTTGAGATAGGTCTCAAACTCCCTAAGTCCCTGATCAGCTGTGGTGGAGCAGCTTTGGGGTCTTTTCTGGTGCAGGTCTCTCTGCTACCCTGAGTATAAAGCTGGTAGGAGGAGGCTCAGTACTGAAGGCATGAAGGATGCTTGTGTCAGACAACTCAAAAGTAGATATTGTTACTGAAAGTAGCTCTCCAGGGGAAGGAACCTCTTTTTCTCACCTGTGTGGACACCTCTTCCATCTCTGGCCTCAGTGGGGTCTCCCCTCCACCTACATGTCAGAGAAGGACATTTCCCACAGACAGCAATTGCCCAGTTGCTGGCTGTTCCCTCTCAGAGAATCCCCAGAAGCTGCCAAATGCCACAGAATCATTTTGGTCAGAAGAGACCTTTAAGATCATCCAATCCAACCCTTAACCCAGCACTGCCAGGTCACCACTAAACCATATCCCTCAGCACCACATCCACACAGCTTTTAAATGCCTCCAAGGATGGGGACTCCACTACTGTCCTGTTCCAGGGGTCGAGAACCCTTTCAGGGAAGAAATGTTTCTTAATACCCAACTTAAACCTCCCCTGGTGCAATGTGAGGCCACTTAAGTGCATGGCAAGAACATGGAGCAGCAAAGGAAGAGAGGCACTGCCTGAAGCTCCATAGCATTGGGGGGTTTGGGGAACCAGGGGCAGATTTTGCCCAGCACAAATGATTTGATTCTTCTTGTGCCATGAGGCTGGGAACAGCTGTGGCATTCCAACCACCAAGGCTTCCAGCAGAAGAATTTGTTTAGAGGGCAGAACTGCTTTTTGACCGAGCACCACTATCTCTTGGCAGGACCAAGCTTTTCTGTTCAGCCCTCCAAGCCACAAGGCAGCTCTGCCTGAGGTCTCAGGCTGTAGCTTAGCTCAGCTGTGTGTCAGCTATGAGATGATTGTTCTGGTGTAGCTTCTACTGATGGTGCTAACTTGGGTCTGGTATGATGGAGGAGGCAGGAGTGGACACTGCAGGGAGGTTATGATGGCAGTGAGTGCTTTAGTAGCTTTATGGTCCAGGATATGTAGGGAAGGAGAGCAGCAAGATCACCTGGAATCAATCTTTAAGTGCCCCCCAGTCTTCAGAACCTCTTGCTGGTGACAAGAAGCCAGTAAGACCTGGGCTGTGCTCCTTGGTTTTCAGCTGTGTCTGTACATTTGCTGCTTTGGCTCTGATTCTTCACTCTCCTTCCTGCTCTGTGACTTTAACTTGGCTTTCCTCTTGACTCAAGGCTCAGCTTGTCTCCCACTCTTTCAGGTTGTTTTCTTCCTTTTCCTTTCCACTGGTTTGGGTTCTCTCAGTCTTTCTGAGGCACCCTCCTCAGAGCTGCTTGTTTCTTCCCTTGTGTCACCCCAGTCTGTGGTCACCTTTGTCCTGCAGAAGCCTCTCGTTCTGCAGTGTCCTCCTCAGAGGCAGAAGGTAGCAGCCCTTTGCAATGCCATCTGAGGGCAGAAGGGAAGAATTTCCTTGCTGAATCTCTTTGCAGCACCTCCATGGGCAGCTCTTGGGAGCTGAGGCCCCGAGGGACCTCCCAAGGTGTTTTGTGCTTGCATGGTGCAGGGCTTGGAGTAGCAAATGCTGCACCCAAGCTTATTCACAAGCCCAGGAGATGCATTCTGGAGGTGGTTGGAATAGACTGAAAGGAAGGAGTGCAGCTGGGGTGAACTGCAGCACCACAGGCATTGGTCCTTACATTGACCCTAACAACTTTCTCTAACAATCAGCATTAACCAGGTTGGAAAAGACCTTTAAGATCATCGAGTCCAACCTATCACTAACACCTTCTAATTCACTAAACCCTGGCACCAAGTGCCTCATGCAGCCTCCTTTTAAACACCTCCAGGGATGGGGACTCCACCACCTCTCCCTTATCCCCATGGGATTTTGCTGCCTCACTAAACCCAAAGCAGTCCCCAGAGCCCCTAGGAAGCAGAAAGGTAGAACCTGGCTTGTTTGGGTTTGTTTTTTGTTGTTTGCTTTCTTTTGTTTTCTTTCAGTTGGATGTAAATAATATATTAATTGAATTTCCCTTAAAAAACTCTCTCAGATTATACATGAAATAATCACAAACTGTGTTAGGTTTAAACTTCCTCTGATCTATTCCAATACACAAGATATTAAAAGCAGTATGGGGGAAAAAAAAAAAAACCAAATTCATCTGGGAAGCAGAAGTGAGCAGCTGGAAGGAGTTTATTTCAGTGCTTAAACCAGGTTTGCATCCCAGGTGCCTCTTCTGCATGTGAGAAGTGAATGTTTCCTGCATTTCAGTTTATTCAACAAGTTGAACTCAGTGATTGGTTTGAATGGAATTGGGGAAGTGGCTGGGAGCTGAAAAAAAACCAATCAATTAAAAAAAAATGAAATAAAAAATAATTTAAACATAATCAATACAAAACCAATCCAAAACTAATAATATTTTTTAAAAAAAATCAATAAAACCCCAAAACAAACCAAAAAAAAGCCTAATTTAAACAGAATCAATACAAAACCAATCCAAAACTAATAATATTTTTTAAAAAAAATCAATAAAACCCCAAAACAAACCAAAAAAAAGCCTAATTTAAACAGAATCAATACAAAACCAATCCAAAACTAATAATATTTTTTAAAAAAAATCAATAAAACCCCAAAACAAACCAAAAAAAAGCCTAATTTAAACAGAATCAATACAAAACCAATCAAAAAATAATAAAAAAGATCAACAAATTTCAATACAAAAATAAAAAATAATAAATACAAAAATAATTTTAAAAGAATCAATACAAAATCAATTTTAAAAAAATCAATAAGAAAAGAATCCAAAACTCAATCAATTAAAAAAAAAATTAAATAATTTTTTAAAGTCAATACAAAAGTAATTAAAAAAAAATCAATACAAAAACATCGATACAAAAAATAATACAAAAAGAATACAAAAAGTAATACAGAAAGCAATCAATTAAAAACAAAAAAAATCAATTGAAAAATAAAAAAAAAATCAATAAAAAACCCCAATCAATAAAAAATTAATCAATTAAGAATCGATTAAAAAAATCGATTAAACAAAAAATGTTTAAAAGCAAAACACAGTACTAAAAGGGTCGATACAAAACTCAATCCCTACGCAAACCAAACCTCAGGAGCTCTGGAGCGGGCGGGACCCATCCCGGTGGACCGGAGCCCCCTCGCGGCTGCCGGCAAGCGGGGAAGGGCAGAGGGGAGTGCGTTGCTGCCCGGCTCTGGCCCCGAGGGGATGCCCACCGAGCCCGGAGGGCAGGAAGCGCTGCCAGCCCTCCCCTGCCGTGTCCGTAGGATGCTTCATGCCCGGCTGCGAGGTCCCGGGCGCGGAGAGCGGCAGCCGGGCGAGGCGCAGGGCTGCCGAGGTCTCCGGCAGGCTCCGGGTCCAGTAGCGGCAGGGCAGGGTCCGGCGGCGGCAGGCTCCGGGGCCAGTAGCAGCAGGGCAGGGTCCGGTGGCAGTAGGCTCCGGATCGAGCGGCAGCAGGCTCCGGGTCCGGCGGCGGCAGCCAGCGACCCCTAGCGGCGGCCGCGGGACACGTCGGGGCCGCTGGCCCTGCGCGCGCTGCTGTACGCAGCCTCGCCGAGCCCCGCCTGCGGGAGCGGGGGAACCTGCGGGGGAGCCTCCGGCAGCGCCGTCCCGGGGCCCTGACTGCCCGGTCCTGCCTTGCAGCTAATGCAACAGCAGACAACGGTTCTGTCCGCCTCCCACGGCAGTTACCTGAGCCCGGGCGTCGCCTTCTCGCCGTGCCACATCCAGCAGATCGGCGCCGTCAGTCTCAACGGGCTGCCAGCCGCTCCCATCGCACCAGCATCAGGTGAGGGCCGAGGCACGGCAGGTCCTGCACCACTCACGGAGCCCCTGCCCCGGCACTCAGCGTGGGGCTCACACAGGTAGAGCAGTGCCCACAGCCCTGCAGGCTCAGCGTTAGGCTACTCTCCTCCGACCTTGCAGCCTCCGACAGCAGCAGCAGCAGCCCCTACCTAGTGCTGCACGGATCTCTGCAAACCTCCCTGCTCCCTCACAGCTTCTCTTGCCCTGCTGCTGTTCCTCCCTGCTGCAGTTTCCCTCTTTGATGTTGGAAAGAAGGACAAAGTCCCCAAGTGCTTTGTTGTTGCCATCCCACGGTGGCACCACCGTGCTTGAACAGGGCTGTGTTGTGCCAGGTGCTGTGCAGCCTGAGTTGAAATTACTCAGTCCCCAAGCTCTGACAGCAGCCAGCAGCAGCAGTGCTGCACACACTTCTTGCTCCTGCTGCTGCCTCTAATGTTGTGACAGCTCCAGCAGCAAGTCTGTCACCTCCACGTGCCGGCTAGGAGAGGTAATGGCCTCATCCACAGCAGTCTTGCCAGGCAGATGGGCAGAGGCACCATGCAGGACCTTAGAGTGGTAGAATCAGGCAGGGTTGGAAGGGACCACAAGGACCATCCAGCTCCAACCTCCTGCCATGCCCAGGGACACCTCACACCAGCTCAGGCTGTGCACAGCCTCATCCAGCCTGGCCTTAAACACCTCCAGGCATGAGGCTTCCACCACCTCCCTGGGCAACCCCTGCCAGGATCTCACCACCCTCATACTCCACAACTTCTTCCTCACATCCAGGCTGACTCTCCCCATTTCCAGCTTGGTTCCATTCCCCCCACTCCTATCCCTCCCTGACAGCCTCAAAAGTCCCTCCCCAGCTTTCTTGTAGCCCCCTTCAGATGCTGTAAGGCCACAAGAAGCTCACCTGGGAGCCTTTTCCTCTGTAGCCTGCACAGCCCCAACTGCCTCAGTCTCTCCTCACAGCAGAGCAGCTCCAGCTCTGCTCTGGTCACCTTCCAGCACCTCCACATCCCTCTTGTCCCAGGGGCTCCAGCACTGGATTCAGGACTCCAGGTGGGGTCTCGTGTTGGCTCTCATGGGATGTCCTTCTCTTGCTCTGCTGCAGGGCTACATTCACCACCTCTCCTGGGAACAGCAGCCATGCCAGGGCTGGTGGCACCCATCTCAAATGGATTCACTGGAGTGGTACCATTCCCAAATGGGCATCCAACCTTGGAAACAGTTTACACCAATGGCCTTGTGCCATACTCAGGTACGGAGAGCAGGAAAGGAGGAAACCTTTGGAGAGCTCGGGAAGTGCACTTAGATTTTGGGTTTTTTTTCCTGGATTCCCTCCTCTGAGACTTTTTAAAAATCTCCCTACCAGCCAAGCTCTGAGCCTTACTTGGCAAGGAGGGTGGGGGGAGAGAGACAGAGCACAGGAGTGGTTCTCCTTGATGTGCTTCTGATTATGTTCTTCTCTGCAGCCCAGAGCCCTTCAGTAGCAGAGACTTTGCACCCAGCCTTCACAGGAGTCCAGCAGTATGCAGGTACCACCTTCCCTTGTCTCCCTCCAGCCCTCCTGTGGCTGAGCACACCCTCAGGTAACCACAGCCTGGGGTCGTTGTGTGTCCTTGCATTGCAGCTGTGTATCCAACCACCACCATCACCCCCATTGCTCAGAGCATCCCTCAGCCCCCTCCTGTCCTGCAGCAGCAGCAGCGAGAAGGTGAGGGGGATGGAATGTGTGTGTCTGGTGGGGGTGGGATCTGTGTGGGCTTTGTCTTCAGCATCACAGAACCAGTGGAGAGGAGACAGGACTGAACCTTGTCCATTCTGGACTTTAAAGTTGGAGCTGGGTTATGGAACCACCAGTGGGGGGCTGGGAGGGGTCAGAGGCTGCCTTCTGAGCTTATCCCTGGTCAGATGCTGCCAAGTATGAAGGCTACAGCAAGCACTACCACACCAGGCTTTGACACCAGAGCATCTTCCCAGGGCAGGCAGGGGAAAAGAGCCCTTCCTGCCCATCTTTACTGATGCCAAAACCATGCTGGTGCCATTCACACCAGCATCTCCACTTTCCTGTCCTCTTTCTTCACCCTTCCTAACTTCATGAGTTTGCTTTTCAGCCTATTTCAGCACTGGCCTGGAGGCAAAGGCATTTTTCTGTCTGCTTCTGCTGTGTATTCTGGGTGCCAGGGAAGAGCTCCTTGTGCCCACTGGGCTCACAGGGAGCAAGCAAAGGAGTGGGCAGGATCAGGGCAGCCATAAATTGGATGTGTGGCAATGCAGGAGATTTCCAGCTGGGGCTGGGGCTTCTAAACTGAAGGCAACCACTGCCTAGCTGTGGGCAGGGATCCTCCAGCAGCAGCTTGCACAGTGTCTGCTGCTCTCCTAGGCAGGGAGAGCTGCGAACAAGGAGCTGGCACCTCAGCTCGTTTCCTGCCAGCAAAACACCACCCCAGGCACTCAGAGTTGCTGTGTCCAGCACCTGACATGGGAAATGGATAAGCTGAGAAGGTGAATCTGCCCTTCAGGAGCTCTAGCTCTGCATATTGCCTCCCAGCTGCCATTAGAGAGCCCTCAGAACCCTCGATGTGACAAGAGACAAGCAAGGGGAGGTCAAGACAGGAGGAGGCAGCGCTGGGGCTCTGCTCCAGCACTGTGCTCCAGGTTGAGCCCATTTCTCTTCCCCTTCCCTCTGGGGCTCTCTGTTTTGTCCCTCCCCACTGTCCTCGTGCCTGCAGGTCCTGAAGGCTGCAATCTCTTCATCTACCATCTCCCTCAGGAGTTTGGAGACAACGAGTTGATGCAGATGTTTCTGCCCTTTGGCAATATAATTTCCTCCAAGGTATTCATGGATCGTGCCACCAACCAGAGCAAGTGTTTTGGTGAGTGCTGATGCCAGCAGGCAAGGGCAGCAGGATGGACAGCCAGGACACATGCACTGGGCATGGCACTAACAGTGCTGTTTTCCTCCATGCCTCTGTCCTCCAGGTTTTGTAAGCTTTGACAACCCATCCAGTGCACAGACTGCTATCCAGGCCATGAATGGCTTCCAGATTGGCATGAAACGTTTGAAGGTCCAGTTGAAACGACCCAAGGATGCTAACCACCCCTACTGACAGCAGTGAACAAGCAGGAGTCACTTCTGCAGAACAGGTAAAGCTGGCACCAGCACAGCACAGTTCTGCCACAGCGCTGGGCAGTGCCAGGGCAGCCAGGTCTTGGTGGGAAGCCAGGAGCTGAGGGCAGCCAGCAGGACAGAGGCTTCACCTGCCAAGGCCTAGCTCCAGCACCTGCCTGAGGCAGTCCTGGGGGTGATGTCCAGATTCAAGCAATGTTCTGAATCATCAGGCAAGATTTGTGGCAGTGAGGCAGGCCCAAGGCAGGATCAGGTCTGGCAAAGCTAAGCAGGGCAGATGTTGGGCAGCAGTAGGCAGGCAGCTCTGTAACAAAGATCATAAACAGAGCCAAGGTCAGGGTGGGAAGACAGTCCAGGGGCTGGAGTGCAGGTAGTAAGATCCATGGGCAGGTGGAGATGAGCACTTCCTCAGCATGGGTCAGAGGAGGACTGAAGGCACAGCCTGAGCTGTGGTGAGGCTCCTGAACCTCTGGGCAGAGTGTGGGCAGCAGCTGCAGGTGAGGCTGTGGGCAGTGCCAGGAAGGCTCCTTAGTGCCCGCAGGGTCCTAACAGGCAGGGCTCAAATCACCTGCCTGTGGTCTAAGCAGGGTTATGGTCTGCTTCTGCCCACTCCCAAAAAGCCTTCCTCTTTCTCAAAACCCTTTAGTTCTGTTTCCAGCTGAGATGAGTGTGCAGGGAATGCTTTCCAGGGTGAGAAGGAGCAGTCTGTGAGGATCACAGCAGGGCAGAGCAAGCAGGAGCCCCTGAAGGGCCACAGGAGAGCTGTCTCACATGAGCTGTGGCTGTCCCAAAGCCAGCTCATGGCAGGCAAGGGAGGGCTGATCCTGATCCCCTCTAATTGGGGTCATTTTATTTTTCTCCACCTTTAAACAACAGCAACTTTGGAGCCTGAGCTTTGCACAGATTTCCTCCTAACAACAGGAACTTTGGAGCCTGAGCTTTGCACAGATTTCCTCCTAACAACAGGAACTTTGGAGCCTGAGCTTTGCACAGATTTCCTCCTAATCTCCCAACTCCCTCCCTCCTTTTTCTATTCAGGTGAAGGCAAAGTCCAGAGGAAGAATTTCTGCTTCAGGTTGATTTACAGAGAGGCCAGTAAATGTATCAACTCTTTTGACATCAACCCTTTCCTCCTTCTGCCCCTTACCCTACCCCACCTCACCCTCTCCTCCTTCTGCCCTCCTCCCCAAAACTTGCAACTAAAGAGAAGGCTGAGAAACAAATCTGCCCAGCAGGAAGATTCTTGCCGCGCCGGACTCTCGTATTTGCTGCTATTGTGGTGCATAGCAAAGGGACCAGAAAAACCAAGCAGCCCTTGGGGACACAAAGCTCTTCCTCTTGGGGTGTGCATGGAGTACATGGACCAAGAAAAAAGAAAACAACAAAAAAAACAAACAAAAAACAAACCCAACCCACTGGTGTGTCTCTAGGTTACTGCAGTGATGTATGGAAACTTAGCTCCATCCCCTCCTTCCTTGCCCCTCTCCTGGCCCTTTCATAGATAAATATAAATATATATATATACAGGCTCTATTTTTTTTTTAAAGTGGCTCACAGGACCAAACTTTTCCATTCAGAGACTGACTCCTTGCCGAGAGGCATTGGAAGTTTTAAGGGTTTACCTTTGCAACAGTGTCTTTTCTCAAGCAAGCACTGCAGACAGGCCTGGACGTTTGGAGAGGATGCTGAGATGGACAGAGCAGAGGCTCAGCCAGGAGCGAGCGACTTACCTCCAGGGTTAGGGCACAGCCAGCTGCTCACTTCGAGTCACTCATCCACCAACCTTAGCACCAGCCTGGTGAAGGATCTCAAGAGCTCTCCTTTTACCTCTCTAAGGGCTTCTGCAGACAAAGCTCCTGGAATTTGGTGCCAAAGCCTATGGGAGTGCTGCTCGATTAGGCTGAAAGCACAGCGAACCCCAGTCCCTTTACCTACAGGAACTCCACTGCCTCCCCACGCCTGGCACAGCTCCGTGTTTCATAGCTCTCCATGGTAACTGAGCATTTTCTTGATCAAGGCGAGAGAAGATGAGAGTCTGAGCAGGTGAAGTCTCTGAAGCAGAGTGCCAGAAGCCTCCCGGGGGATACTCACTGCCTGCCCCTGCGGCGTTCCTGAGGGGGCGGCTCAGATACCCAGGCTGAACGGGACAGCTTCTCCCTGTGGATTTAGCAAGGACTCACATCTCCCAGCCTCTGCAAAGCTTTCCCCAGCAGAACAAGGATGGTGTGGTGATAGGATGATGCTAGTGTGATGAAAGGGGGTTACTATTCCAGTTTTTCTAACCCTCCACTCTCCCCAGGGGACAGCTGATACATTATGCAACATCTCTAAGGCACAGCTCCCAACATAGGCTTGAGCTCAGCCCTTCATGCAGAGCTCGACTGAACAAAGCTGCCCTGGGAGCGTGTGGAGAGTTGTGCTGACAAGGCATAGCCCTCTCACAGCTGCTTTACTGGGAGGTGTCCCTGCCTATGCCGGGGGGTGGTGGGGTGGGGTGGGGTGGTTGGAACTGGCTGAATCTATGAATTTATGGATNGCAGGTGAAGTCTCTGAAGCAGAGTGCCAGAAGCCTCCCGGGGGATACTCACTGCCTGCCCCTGCGGCGTTCCTGAGGGGGCGGCTCAGATACCCAGGCTGAACGGGACAGCTTCTCCCTGTGGATTTAGCAAGGACTCACATCTCCCAGCCTCTGCAAAGCTTTCCCCAGCAGAACAAGGATGGTGTGGTGATAGGATGATGCTAGTGTGATGAAAGGGGGTTACTATTCCAGTTTTTCTAACCCTCCACTCTCCCCAGGGGACAGCTGATACATTATGCAACATCTCTAAGGCACAGCTCCCAACATAGGCTTGAGCTCAGCCCTTCATGCAGAGCTCGACTGAACAAAGCTGCCCTGGGAGCGTGTGGAGAGTTGTGCTGACAAGGCATAGCCCTCTCACAGCTGCTTTACTGGGAGGTGTCCCTGCCTATGCCGGGGGGTGGTGGGGTGGGGTGGGGTGGTTGGAACTGGCTGAATCTATGAATTTATGGATCTGAGAACAAAGTTTCTACCAAAACGAGGAAAGAAAACCAAGCCCCACCCTACCCCAAACCTGAATGCTTAGTTGCAGTACCCCAGAGTGTGACAAGGTACCAAGAACATTCCCCTCTGTGTGTGTGTGTGTGTGTGGTGTGTGTGTGTGTGGGTGTGTTCAAACAGCAACAGAAGGTTGATGCAGTTGGTGCTGGAGCGAGATACGGAGACTTGTGAGGACCTCAGCCCATTCTCATCCTCTGCCAGTTTCCCTTTGTTCAAAAGCTGTTTGTGGCACAGTTCTTTTTAAGTACCTTCACATCTCTGTATCAGATTGCTGAGGGTTTACAAGAGATGGCTGAAGCTGTGAGTCTGTGTTTCTAGAGTCCATGTTTACTTATTGTAAATACCATTTTTATACTTAACATCTACTATGTACGTGATTTGTATAATGTACTTTATTTCTGCTACAGGTAATTTCATGAAGTTGAAACTTAATCTAATTTTGNAAAAAAATTAAAAAGGAAAAAAAAGAAAAAAGAAAGGGGAAAAAAAAGAAAAAAAAAGGAAAAAAGGGGGAAAAAAGAAAACTGAAAAAAACACAGGGGAAAAAAAAAAACCAACAAAAGGACTTTAGAAATTCTAGGTTTCAAACAAGCATTTACAGTTTCTTCCATCACAGTTCCTGATGCGACTGTACAATGTTACTGGAGCTTTGTCAATGTCAAATTCCTCACTCT
>WBNM01031744.1:0-38111 GCA_013399055.1 Ramphastos sulfuratus | reverse complement strand
TCCTCACAGGGTTTGTGCTCCAGATCGCTCACTAGCTTCATCGCCCTTTGGACACATTCCAGTACCTCAGCATCTCTCTTGAATTGAGGGGCCCAGAACTGGACACAGGACTCAAGTTTGCTGCTGCCACTTCTTTTCTGCAGCACCATTTAATTGCTCACTTGTTTGCAAACCTTGATGATGTACGTAGGAGATGCTTGATAGCTCTAGAATGGGAACAAAAATTTTTGTGTTGTGGAGATTCATTTATGTCATGAAGATGGAAGTTTCTGCTGATGACATGCTGTGCTGAAACAAAATCTGTCCTGGCCCAGTTTTGTCAGTTGCAGTGTCACCTGCTGAGAATGAGGTGATAGATGTAAACGTAAAGGCAAGTTAAGTCTCAGGTTCCATTTGCTCTCTGACCTAATTACCAGAAAACCTAAAGGCAAAATAGTTTTTCCAATGTCTGACTCAGTAGTAGCTCAAGATACGGGGATTAAGTGAGACCAGGGAGCAGTTTAAGACCTCTACTCACTTAATGTACAGTTACAGATGGTCTATAGCATTAGCTTTACTAACACCTCTCTAGCCTCAGAAGTTACTGTCTGAAGTATAGGCAGGGCAACAGCCTGATTGAATGCTTCCATGTCCCTTGCAGTTCAAGGTGCGTTTGAATCAGCTTCAGCAGAGGGTTAGCTGAGATACTGCCTTTTTTTTCAAAGAGGCAGTTTAGATACACACCAGCTCTATTTCAGTCGACTACATAGCCTTCTCATCCCCTTTCCTTCTCATCTGACACGAGGGATTGTGTCCAGCTGTCAGGGAGAGATGTAGGGGGAGCTGATGTTGATGCCTGCATACCAGATATCTAAGGAGTTAGGTTTAGCAAAATAGCAAATGCAAAATATTTATCATTCACTATAATGTTTCCTGTTTCCACTGGCAAGCTGCCTGATGGAGGACCTGAGGAAGCCTCAACCCCACACCTCTTCACATGAACCATCCTACATAGCATGTAATCCTAAATACCTCCCAGGCAGTGGTTCATGCTAGCAGGGAGCTTCTCTCTGAGAATCTTGTCTTTATGCTGTTGCAGCAAGGAGCTAGTATGTTAAGGAGAAAGTACCAAAAAAAAAGATACCATCACCTGTCATTAAAACTTGATAAAGCTTGTTAGCTGACAGCCTTAAGGTTAGCTGTGAATGTTTCATGAATGGTGAACCAAGTACCAAGCACAGCTTGACGTACTGATTGGAGCTTCAGGGACTTTTCCCAGAGATGCATGGCTGCACAGAGTTTGATAAGAGTTTGAGGTAAGTCTAGTGTCTGATATAATTACAGACATTAAAACCAGTTGCATAAAAATTTTATTCAAAAGAATAGCCTGCACCAAAGATTTATTTTGCTTAAGCAATTAGAATAAACAGCACCTCCCTTCATTTGTTTTTAAGATTAAGCATACCTGTTTATAAAAGAGGCAGTAGTTCAAACAAAACGGCAAAGGTGTGCAAACTCCACTTGGAATTGAAGTGAATTTTCAGTGTCCTGCAACTGTGGCCATGTCTTGTCTAAGATAGGTTTGCACAAGGAGAAATAATGATCTCTTAAACAGAGCAGATCACAGTAACAGTGTTTCCATTGCAAGCATAGTTACATTGGGAAAACTTTAATTGCAGAAAAATGCAGCTTATGAATGGACACAACTAAATGGAAGTCATGCAGGCTTACTGCTGCATTCCTACTAGAAGCATCCATATGTTGATATGGACAGCCCTCTTCATCTTTCTGACTCACGTCATTATACTGGTAGAGACCATCATAGTTGTGCAGGGAAAGCAAACCCCTGCTAGCTCCAGCACACAACTTATTCCTAAAACAGAATTTTTAAAGGCTGAGAAATCCAATCCAATTAACACATCCTTGATTTTGCAGAATATTGTGCTAATTACATTGCTGGGTTAATTAAACATTAATCCAAGAAACCTACAACACTAATCTAATTAGCAATTACTACAGCTGTCATTCACCTACTCTTTTCACCTACTTTTAAGCTGTGCAAATTCACATTAAGAATCTAGCCCTACAGAATCTTTACAGGAATAGCTTTCCTTGACTGCACTAACACTTGAGCACACAGAAAGAGCTTTAAAAATCAGTCTGAATAATTTACAGTCCACAATATCATTTCAGTTCTTCCATTTGTTCCTGTAAAAGTCACTGTTTAACAGTCAATCATACAAGTCTGGAAGATTTTTATTTTTAAATTGCTTGTGACATTACTGGGAACATATGTAGATCCTACCTTCAAAAGGTTTTCTACAAGTATCAAACCTGAAACATATTTGAATTTCAGGGAAAAAAAAAAAAAAAGAAAATGTAGACAAGCATTCTTATATATTCATGCAGCTTTAACACATCAGTGGTTAAAAACCTCAGAAAATTTGTCTTTTTCAGGTTAAAAAAGAAAGTTTGGAATAATGTGAGAAAAAAAATTATGACTTGCTGCTTTGTATGCTTTTCCTCCTTAGGCTTGATTAGAAATAAGCACTAATAAATCAAACACAATAACTCACAAAGTTTTGATAAGGTGCTGAGGCTTGAACTTTATAGTAAGGTAGGAAGTTGTTTCCTAGCCTTTCTTCTTGCATACAGCATGCTTTAGCAAAGCACCAGTTGTTAGGATTGGTTGTGCAATTGGACATGCCCAAAGAGAAGGAAAAAAGTATGAGCCGTAGATAGACTTTGTTCTCTGAAATGATTGCTAGCTAGTGCTGCTTTGCCAGTTAGATAAACTTTCCTTTCTTTGCTAATAACTTGAGCCCATTTGTGGTCCATGAAGCCTAATAGATGTAGGAAAATTTCCAGGTATGAGTGCTCGAGAATATCAATCAGCATTATAAAACTAGAATAAATACTAAGGTAAAGTGAGTATTTCCTTTACTGCCCTCAATACAGGAATGATAACACTGTGACAGTTTATTACTTAGAATGACAGCATATATTATGTCATAACATGCAAATAGCCATACACAGAGAAGGCTTTGTTCCATTTTAATATACAATCTTTATTGTTATAAAACACATTTATATATAATGAAAGATAGCTATAAGTTCACTTGTTGCAAATGATCTGCAGAAGCAAACAGGTATTGCAGCCATTCAGTTCTAGTACCAGAATACCATTCAGATCCACATTTCAGTAAATATTAAACATGAACCTTGCACTTGAAAGCCATACTGAACACGATTTTACATCTGTAAATTGTGAAATATGTTAGTTTTCACTGAGAACTGAACTCCAAATGGGAGCGATGAGAATTACCTTAACTAGTCAGAGCTTTCTATCTATCTTATGTCTGTTTATATTTTACATTCAGTAGCCATTATCTTGTTGTAAAAGCAGACCTGCTTTTTCAAGGAAAAGCCTAAAGTCTCGTTTGTGTTGCCAATATCACTGTATTGGCAGTCCCTGCAAGCAAAGGCAATGTAAACCAGCCAATTCATTGGGGTTTTTTGTATGGTAAATCATACTAGTTCTTTAGTTGTTGTTTACACCATCCTAGAAACAGTGGTAAGAAGGATGATTTTTTTTTTTTTTTAGGATTTCTTTGTAAAAGTAAGAACTCTAACCATAAGCCCAGTAATCTCATCTCCATTTCTTTAACAGTCGCAAGTAAATTTCTGATACATTTAAGGTAAAGTTACTGTTGAAGCAGAGAAGCAATTCAAGTAGAACTGTAAATCTTTAATATTTCTGTGTACCAATGTGATGCAAGCTTTTTAATTTTTTTTTTAATGTTTTCATTGGAAAAATGATCAAGAAGTTAAGAGGTAGTTTGGACAGGTGAGTTGTGCTCATGTGCATTTACATGTAAATCTGACAGCAGAGATCCATTCTCAGGATCTTTAATCTGAGTCTCACATTTACACTCTTCTACAATCATGACTTCTTTAACCACTGGGACAGAACTGGTGCACTTGAGGTCCAGGCGTTTCATGGAGAACTTGCTGGGCAAGCAATGAGAACAGAAGGTATAAAGACGGTCTTCTGGACCAGGAACATGAAAGGAGCTACATTTTCCAAAACACAGATTATTCTGTACCATCACCTTCTCACAGCTCTCATGAGTAACACCCTGAAACAGAAAGCATTTTGAAGTTTCTGATACATGAATGACCCATAGATATTGCAATGGCACATGATGGCAGAAAAAAACCCAAACCAAAGCAAAGGCAAAACCCAGGAAATACTATCTTTTTAATTTTCAGAGCATTTACTTTAACCAAGTTTAATTTTTATGTCAAGTAAGTGGTAAATTGCAAGAGCTTTTAAAAGCAAACTTTAGTGTTCCTATGGACAATTCTTAGATTGAACCGCAAAGGCAAAATCTGCTTCAGTCAATGTCTCTGTGAGCTGTTGGGGGAAAATCCAACAGCTGAGTTTGTCATATTTACCTTTAATTGCTGTTTGAGTTCTTATTCCTGACATGGTTAAGCAGTCCTACCAACTTAGCAGGATTTAAAACATCATTTTGGCCTGATGTTCTTACATATAAATCAAAAGCTAGACTCAGCTGTAATCTTCAAGATTGGTCTCTATGTGGAAAACACATCATGTCTTTAGCAGGTTTTTAATTATGAAAGCCATAAAAGCACAGTGGAAGTTCTATAATCTTTTGGTTTGCAAGAATATCCCGTCCTTCTATCGGGAGAGCCTATGCCAACTCCCACACCATAAAAAGCTAGACTAAAGTTAGCACTTTTATACTGGCATAACTACAGCCATCCTGGAGAAAGCTTGACATACTACATGGCATTAAAAGTAAAGTACAGATTTCTAGGCCATATCTAAATTTGCATATACCTGCTAGTGAAATAAATTTAGTAAGAGATGCAAAAAAAAATACAGTCCTTGAGGGCCTGTGATTATGGAAACAGATGAGAATAAATGTTGTCTCATAGGGAATACAGCACTTTTATCTATACTATTTGCTTATCTTGATGTTGCAACATGACGGAAAGGCTTCATCCGTGCGTGTGACAATTTACCCGTTTTCCAGCATTCTTAGCACAGAATTAGATGTATGCATCAGTCTTCTAATTAATACAGCAGAAAGGATTCCTTGCTTAGCTGTAAGAAATCCTGTAAATATGTGTCCTGGACCTTTCATTATATGCATATGTATATGCATATATATAACTCCCTGAAAACTGAATGCGTGGCTTTCCAGTGCTGAAGTTTAGTGTTTGGCTCACCAGTCTAAAACATTTTCAGCCTTTTCAGCAGCATTCTTCAGGTACTTACCCTGTGTTAGTTCTCCAAAGTGTCCCTGGGGCTTAGCAAAGTAAATAAACCACGTATTGTTTGTTGCTGATTATAAAAGGCAGGAGAAAGAACATACTTGTTGATCTTGGATACCTGTTCTTACCTGAGAAAAAGGCAGGGTTCTGCAGTTTTCTTGACGCATTTCATTGGTCTTGATTGGCAGGACAACCTCTTCAGATGCTGAGTTTTTCTTTAACATGAAGTGGTCCCAGAATTTCTTGGCATCTTTTTTATGGAGAGATTTGGCCTCACTCTTGCTTGAATAGTGGGATGGAAAGTTTTCCACAGGAGAAATTTCTCTGGGTGTTGCCTGTGTCCTCAAGTCTCGGACTGCAAGGAGTTCTGTATTGGGAAGAATGAATCTGGACATTTTTTTCTCCTCTTGCTTCTCACTTCCAGATGCTGTCTGTGGAACTGCTATAAAAATGCTAGAATCTCCCAGGGTTTCTTCAACACCTACTGGGTTTTCCCATACCAGCTCATGAAAACTCTTACTTTCAAGCAAATTTCTGTCCAGAGAGAAAGGGTGCTGAAATGGCCTTCTGCTTTTCTTCTGCACAGAATATCCCTGTGGCTCTGTGGCTCCAAGACATGAGAGCACTAGCAGCTGAAGAGGAAGCAGTGACATGATCTTCTAAAGTGCAGTCCTGCTGCTATCGTAGTGAACGTAGTGTCCTAGCTTTATAAGAGATCCTAGCATCAGCTTATAGCTGCTGTCTGTGTGTATAGGAAGGGAGGGCTCAAAGAAGATTCTACTGTGGCTAATTGCGTTCATTTACTGTAGATTACAATTATGATAGGGGAGTTTGTGCTAATGAAACTCTGCTTTTAATTTGGATTATGTGTATTAGACGTTTCTATCTAAAATCTAGTAACCCAGGATGATGTGGGGAACAGAAGGAGTCAACAGGAGGAAATGTTTGGATAACCCGTCTAGTTGAGGCCTAGGAATTAAGGAAACATTTGAGGCTGTGTATTAGCATGTTCAATGTGGTCTTCACTGTTTGTTTTGATTTTCCATTCCACAAAGCCAAAGACTGTCAAAACAAGGAGTGTTACTTCATCACAGGCAAGCTGATTAAAGTTTGCTAAAACGTGAAGCTGTGTGTCAAATCAGCACACATTTTCAAAAGTTAAGTGCATTTTGGAATTTCACATTTAGGATATGACTCAAGGTCTGCAGCAGTGCCACTGCAAACTGGCAGACGGGTGCTCACACACACACAGAGGAATGTGCAGACGGCTTACGTGCAGAGAAGCCCTTGCTTCACCTCCTTCGCAACAGGTTTGCAGCTGCTGGAGTGTGCAGACATACTACTGGCCCAGAATAAAGAGTGAAGAAATGTGCTTCAGACTCTCAAAGATTAATGCTGCTACATCTTGTTAAGGCACTAAACCCACTACAGATGTCCTATAACGTTGGTAAACAAAATGAGGATTTAAGGAAGTTTTTTTAGAACTGACAATTTACGATTACAGACATCAATGTCTCAGCAGAAATATCTGAGGATTACTAGATCCTAAACCAGAGGCATGTTTTGCAAAATTATCACACTATGAACAAAAAAACCCAATTGCTATAACATCTTACAGAGGGAAGTTTTGGAAGAAGGAAAGATATCTTCAATAAATGTTGCAAACATTGATCCTAATCTGAAAATACTAAAAGGAAGTTGTGCTTCAGATGATTTGCCATTTAAGTACTCTAATATCTACACACTTCTGTTTCTACCAGAAAGAGTCTATCATCAGGCTGTTAAGTTTGTAGCTAATCTGTTCATTATTTTTGAAAACTAATCTGTACTAGATATGTGGAGTTATTTGACTTTCATTTCTGGGGAATTAGTTTATCGCCTGATAAAGTAAACTACTTGCGTAGCAACATGCTTGTAAGGCATCAGCATAACTTTACCACAAAATCAATGGAGATCTATAACTTGTGTTAAAATTTGTCATGCTCTTGATTGGAGTTCACATGCCAATGTTAGAATGCATTTGTGCCTTGATCTCAGTGGGAAGATCTCATTCAGGGAAGCACAGCTATCAAGCACTAGCTTTATTGTTCTGTAATTTCATCTCAAAGCAATCTATTTCTGCCACTCATTTGGTGCCTTCCTGAAGTCTTAAGTGTGCACTAGGTGGACAGATTCTCCCACAGTTATCAGGAGTGAAATCACAGAAAATAATGGCATCTGCTACAGTGTCAGTTGTGAGGTGTGCAGGCAAAATTCCTTACATCATGTTTACACAAGCACATTCAATGAGGCAAGAAAATTAATTTGGTGGTGGATAAATAAGTAGCCTAGAAGTGCAATTTGAATTCTCATATCCTATCTTTATTGGCCAACAAGTTGAAATGAAGAAAATTACTTTTGGCACTAAAATTCCCTATATATGTTCCATTTCAGTAGTAGTCATTCAAAATTATTCAGCAAAGATGAGAACTATAAATTTTGAGTGCTCTTTATTTTTTCACTCTTTAATTGCTCAGAGTTACAAGATTTGGTTGTTACTCAGACCTATGTATTGTATTGTACTACACTGACACAGAAAAGTCTGACACATTGGGCAATGTCTTTGCAATGGGAGATTTGAGTGTTTGAAGCAACATAGATTTTGCAGCTCTTTGCTTTAGAATTTAAAAATGCAAAGCTAACTGAAATATGATCCACCATGATTATAGCAACACAACAAAAGTGTTCCTTCTTTTTGCTTTTATCTATGTCAGCTATTTTTCACTTCCTTTGCCAGGGAGTGTGTTTTCTCTAGATTTAGGCCAGTGGTATACCAGCTCTTTCTTTTTGAAAGTTTCAACTATGGTCTCAGTCCTGTAGTGTCTGTATTTAACTTTATTCATATAAGCAAAACTGCATTAAATTATTTACATGTATGATTGCAGCACTGAAAACTAATTGCCTGTAAGACTCTATTTACTTTCTTTCAAAACCTTCTTAATAAATCCCATCATCTTCAATGTAACAAAGAAAGGAAGTTTTTAAGTCTCAGTTATATTTTACCCTGGTCTGCCCTGAAAGAAAAAAAAATATGTGTATATATGTGAGTGCACTCTGCCCTTCTTATCTGGTGTTGCTGAAGCATGGCTTTGTGCACAACTTAGAATCATAGAATCATTTCAGTTGGAAAAGACCTTTGAGGTCATGGAGTCCAACCATTATCTAGCTACCCACTCTAGTGCTAAATTATGTCCGTTAACACCACACCTCCAAGGGTGGTGATTCAGCCACCCCCCTGGGGAGCCTATTCCAGTGTTTGGGAACTCTGTCAGTAAAGAAGTTTCTTCAAATATCCAACCTAAACCTCCTCTGGTGCAACTTCAGATCATTTCCTCTTGTCCTATCATTTGTCACAAGGGCAAAGGACCAGCCCCCAGCTTGCTACAATCTCCTTTCAGGTAGTTGTAGAGGGCACTCAGGTCTGCCCTAAGCCTCCTTTTCTCAAGATTGAAGAATCACAGTTCTCTCAGCCACTTGTGAGACCTGTTCTCCACAGTCTTTACCATATTAGTTTCTCTTTTGTAGCAAGGATATAAGCAAAATATTTTTTTTTTACTTCTACAGAGAGTTCCTTCTGCAGCAGATATAGTGCAAATGCTTTAAAGATGTCTCTGTCAGTACACAGATATAGGATAATACTGAAATAATTGGGCTGCCTGGACACTTTTATCTAAACTGCACTGGGCTATAGATGCAATGCAAATATTAACAAGGAATGTATTAAGTCTTCAGTATTGGTGTATGTGCATAGATGTTTAGATGGTAGGGGGAGGAGGTTTTTATCATGAGAGTTGGCTAGGCTCATTGACAAGGCTTTAAACTAGATTGTAAGGGTGGAAAGGGAAGGACCTGGCTCAACGGANCGTGGAGCATGGGTAATAAGCAAGAAGAGCTATTGTCCAGCAGTGAAACTGTGATACAACTGCCTTGATGGGCAGTTATGGATGAATGCCATAGCTAGAGCCCTGTGCTGGTTGGCCGCAGGCCCTTCAGAATGAATAGGCCCAGAAGGAGAGGCAGTGGCGTGGCTCTGTATGTTAGGGAAGGATGATCTAGAGAACTCCTTAAGCAAAACTNGATAATACTGAAATAATTGGGCTGCCTGGACACTTTTATCTAAACTGCACTGGGCTATAGATGCAATGCAAATATTAACAAGGAATGTATTAAGTCTTCAGTATTGGTGTATGTGCATAGATGTTTAGATGGTAGGGGGAGGAGGTTTTTATCATGAGAGTTGGCTAGGCTCATTGACAAGGCTTTAAACTAGATTGTAAGGGTGGAAAGGGAAGGACCTGGCTCAACGGAGACAAGCTTAGTACACTTGTTGGACAGTGTGATGGTTCCACTGCTATCTCACAGGAGGTAAGGGACAGTGGGCCATGCAATAAGTAAAATGCAAGTGCCGTTGACAAGCTAGGACCCATGGTNGGCCCTTCAGAATGAATAGGCCCAGAAGGAGAGGCAGTGGCGTGGCTCTGTATGTTAGGGAAGGATGATCTAGAGAACTCCTTAAGCAAAACTGTTAGTGGCTAGCAAAAATGTCTAGAGTCAAATATTTTTGTCTCTGTCTGTTGATACCAACCAGAAGGCTGAATAGGTTCTCTTCACAGTACTTTTCTTCCAATTTTACAAGGCACTCATGATTATCTGCAACGGTCTTTTCAGAAACGTTCTCTCCTATATACAAAGACTGCCTAGCTACTCACATGCATGTTCATTTAGCATGTCACAGGCAAGAAGGAAGGATAAATGACCCGTGCTTGCCAAAGGTAAAGAGGAAGGATAAATAATACCTGAAACAGTGTCCCTTAGCCCAAAGAGGGGAGGTGATTCTGCTGCATCTGCCCCTTGCAGGACAGAGAAATGTGGAATCCCAGAAGGAAGTTTTCCATCTCTGATGCAAATAGTGTATGGATGCAATTGACCTAGAGTCTGGTTGAATAGATGAGCTGATAGTGGACAAGAGGAGAATCAACCACTGGCTGCAGGCAGGCAGATGGAAGGGATGAGAATTCATAAGATACAGAGCAAATTCACCCTATTCATTGCCACACCAACTGTCACAAAATCACTGTGGGCAGAGGGAGAGTTTGAGAGGAGCTCTCTCTCTTTTTTTTTTCTATTTTTTTTTTAAAATGAAGCTTACAACTTGGAGGTTTTTTTTAAATTTTATTGTATTTTAAGGCTGCTTGTAAGAAAACTCTGAAGTAAAACTTTTGAGAAGTCAAATATAAATTTACTCTCATGTTGCAAAATGGTAGCACTGCAGCTGCCTGTATAATATAATAATGGTTACATACACACATTTAAATGCTATTGGTGTTCATATATCACTGAATATACTAAAATAATATTCTAGGATTAAGATCCAGCATTTATTTTTATGTAAAAGCATTAGATTTACAGAGTTACTATTATTTAATTACACTTAAAATTACTGCATGCTCCTGCGTCTCCAAAAAACATTGAACAATTTTGGTTAGAAATACGAAACAATACACAGCTCTGTGTGAGCAGATCCATTAGAATCTGAAGCTGGACTTAGGAGGTGGAAAAAGAGTTTTGATCCTGTTGACAATCTGATGTTGGTATTTTTGTAAGACAGTGTACTAAGGCATCCACCACAGAAGCTTTAGTATCCTGACATAATGTCTCTCCCCTCATCACTCAAGAAATGCTGTTTTTACCCAGTAGTCTGCCCTCATTTTCACCCCCAGCAGTCTTGCAGTCTTCCTTTTTCTGTGACTGCAGAGTAAAACTGTAGGTTTTATTGCAAACGATTTAAAGCAAGAGCCAATTCACAATCCCTTCTTAAGAGCCAAGTAAATCACCAGATGTGCTACTTCTTTTTTTTTTTTTTCTTAAGTATTTTTACAGAGAAAGATGATGAAAACCTTCAGGCATATCTCTTTGGTGTAAAAATGAATACAAATAAGTGACAGATCAGAAAATAAACCTTGCTGATAAATAGGATGGTTTTCCATTGCACACCATCACATATCTGAAGATAGGTAATACTGAAATAATGTGAATGTCCACATGCTTTCACAGGGTTTCTGCATAATTTACAGCTTTCTTGAACATATGTATCTGTTTCGTTTGATCTTCCTGCAATCAGTTGCTTGCCATTTTCCTTGCTTCTTCACCAATACACAATTTCTTCCTCTCTTCGATAAGCTGTAGGAGCCTTGTCTCCAGTTTATGTAGGTTACAGGTTCTCCCCCATTCCACTCCCAGTGTCCAGGATTGACTTGGTCATTCAAGCCTGTGTGAAATCAGTAAAATTAAATCAGTAATTTTTGTAGTCTCTGGAGCCTGATGCCATCAGAAGCACATTTGTCTAAAAATGCATGCTATATTGTGCTGAAAGAAAGAAAACAAATGAACAAACAAACAAACAAACATCTGGAATAATACAAGCAAAATACAATTTAATGTTTCATAAGACCATCTGAATCACAATTAGGGCGATCCCTGTAAGGACATATATACTCTTCTTCATTATTGCGTATAAAACATTTTCTCTCTTTCCATATATTGCATGTCTGTCACCTCTCGGGTCTCTCTTTTGATACTTAAGATGCCAAGCAGAATGTTGTATTCAAGTCCAGGCAGGCTTAGATACCTCCAGACACCTTCTGAAAATAAAATCGTGCAAATATTTGCTTATACTTTTGAAATTAACAGTTGTAAAATTAAGCTGTGTTAATTAATATAACCCAAACCATGTATTTTCTGTTAGCCTCTGAGTTACTAAGACCAAAATGAGTGGCATATTTTCAGGCTGAACTCTCTCCTCTGCTAGAAAAGACCAAGATCAGAAAACTGACATAATGATCTTGTAGTCCTTATTCTTATAAGAGGAGCTTATTCCTCTCAGGTTAGCATAATTAAATACCATTAAACACAATTCCATACTAGCTGCAGTTTTTAAAGTTGTGGTATAGCTAGTAAATCCATCTCAGAAAATTACAGTTCAAAATTGCAGTTGAAAATTGCAAAGTTGGACAGAAACCATTAAAATACAGACTGCATAGCAGAAATAAGAAGGGCTAAAAGAAAGAAATAGTCCATGAGCTAAGACAGTCATTCACAGAAAAGGATCAGGAGGTACAGAAAAGGCCCACCAGAGTTCTTTCCACTTCTCATTAAATGAAGGAAGCACAGGAATTCAGATTTAGTTAAATCTAAAATTATGTGATTAAATCTCCTTTAGCTGATCATGATTCACATGATTTCTGGCACAGGATGACACCATTAGATTAGTGATAACATAAATATTTGAAGTGTTTTTAGAAAGAGATAAAGTAGTACCCCTCCCCCCCCCCCAAAAAAAAAAAAAGGTGAGATAAACAAACCAGTAAGAGCTCCACTAGCTGATATTAAAATGGGAAAAGTTTCAAGGCAAAAATAATCCAGCAATAGACAACATGATAAATTCTTCTTTTTGATAGAGATTTATAAAATTAACCAGGTAAATTATGACTTTCAGTTTATGCCTTGCTCTAAAATAACAAAAGCAGCAGAAAGTTGAGGATAAAGTAACACTTGAAAGCTGCTGTGGCAGTTCCTGCCTTACGAAGTGCAGAGAAGCTGTAATCCTTCAAGAGGCTGTCCATGGGGTCATGAAGTCTCCATCTCTGGAGACTTTCAAAACCCTCCTGAATGCATTCCTGTGCAGACTGCCCTAGGTGATCCTGATTTTGGCAGAGGGGTTGGATCTCTGGAGGTCCTGTCCAACCTCTAATGTTCTGTGATTCTGTCAGGCAGCTGAGGTACTTGCCTATCCAAAAGGCCCTTCTCCCACTGAAGTTCCACAGCCATTGCATGTGTTGTTCATTAACCACACTTGCCAGACTCCCAAGATATCTAGGCTCAAGGAGAGAGGACAGAGGAATTAGCATTCTGCAGAGTGACAGACAGCTTCTGGTGACTTAGCAACAAGAGGAACTGGTTTAGCATAAACACATAAATAATGTTTTACAGGAAAACCACTACTTTCTGGTGTGAAAGAATAATTACATTAAGAAAAAGTCTTATAATTCTGGATTACTTGGAGGAGAAGCAAAGTCCTAGCCTGATTTTTCTAACAGAAAAATTACATTGGCTAGGGAATTGAAAGAAAAGTATACAGGAAATGTGCACTTCATGCTTACAAACTGTTTTTAAAGCCACTATCATCATCATTGTTACATTCTATAAAAAACTGTCTGCGGTAAAATCCAAGCCACTGAAAGAAACAACTTCAGCCATTTGGTAGTATCTTGTTAAAATTGAGTTCTGACAAAATTAAAGCTTTGAATAATATTGTTAAAATCTTGGCCATGTTTCAAAACAGAACCAAGTTCATTAACAGATCTCAGGGTGCAAGCTCATCACCAAACCTGCCACTCAGAGACTCATGCCTGGAGCTCCATTCCTGGTTGCTGTTATGGGTGTTCTATAATGCTACACAAGACAGGGAAGCAGGCAAATTTTACACCAGGAGGAATATAAAGTAGTAGCCCACAATTTTGCACAGTCCCTACTGCGCAAACACTGGACAATTACTTAACCTGAAAGAAAAGCGTGCTATGAAGCAAATTAATTGTAAAACTCGTCGATTTCTCCTGTTGCAAAGGCCTCCTGCATTATCCCTGCAGTAAACTGCAGCAGCAGGGGGTTTTCCTGCTGCTTTGCTTTGCACAATGAGGCTGCCAAAGCCTGCAGGACAGCTGAATGTTAGCAGGCTATGTAATCACGGATGCCCTAGACCAAGCACCACACAAAAACACAGGTCAACGCAAGGGCTCTCTGTTCAGGGGCCACCAGAGAAAAAGTTATGAAGGATCTTGTTAACATGTATATACTTCTCTTCAGGTGGTGGTGTGACAGGATGGCCTCAGAAACACTGATTGTGACTTTACAAGTGGTAAACTATCCCAGCACAAAGTGATTAGCAGCTGTCTGGTTTGGGTTGGGGTTGTATGAGATACAGAGGTGCTCTGAGCAACAACAAATTCAGAGTTTTTCCTCAATCCAAGTACTAGAGAGAGATCTCACCACCATGAAAGGAAAGGACTGCAATAATTACATTATCTAATATTTTTTCCTTAAGAGAGTTTTCTAACTACAATCTGAGAAACTCACATGACTGAAGAGTCAGCTGTTCTGTTACACCTAGTCAAGGGGTTTTGATATATTGTAGGGAAATGAAAATCCTGAAGGAATTTACAATAATTACTAACTATACCTCTAGGCAGAGCACCAGACACAGAAAATGATAAGATAGTACTGTTTATGGACTTATGTAAATCTAACACTTTCCAATTTGAATTATTTTAGTGAAGGAGTCTTTCTGCACTGTCGAAACAGAACAAAACAAAACGAAACAAAACCACATCACTGATATCTGTGCTACATACATCCAACTGAAATTATTCCTGTGTGCTTTAAAATTTTTGATACCAAGTCAAGAGCATCCATCATCTAAGAGCAGTTGCTCAATCATTTTGGGTAGCCATTGAGCTTTACGCATTATATATGAAACAGCACAAAGATTTTACATTCAATTATCCAATACATTTTAAAAACTTTTGTAAATTTAACTTCAGCAAAACCACACTTGACTAGGAATGAAGATCTCTGCAGTATGGGAGGACATTTAATTTGAACTGCTGTGGTAAATCTATGTCCTACACTGATGGTGAAGGTGGCAGTGATTGAGAGGCTTTGTGTATCACCGGCGTTTCTTTGATCACCTAAGCATTAATCCTGCTAACTTGAAATCAGTGTCTAGTGTTGCTTATAGTGCTTCATGGTATCCAAAACATTCAGATGAGGCTATCAGTCATGATGTAGAGTCTACAATAGCCCTTCACTTCCAGAATGGCAGTTGAAAAACAGAGAAGATAGACTGGGTCTTTAAAATTATGCTAGGTACCTGAATCCCTATGCTGGAGTCACTAGTACTAATCTAAATTAAACTAGTCACTTGTAGAACTAGTACAGCATTAGAAGAGAAGGGCAACAGGGGCCATCCTACTTTGCACTAGGCACTGCTAAGCTATCCTGAAGGATCTAGCCTATAATTTTAGATGTGGTTCTTCCTGTGGTTCCCAAGGGCTGAGGCCACATGCTGCTAATATACAATCAAGAAACAAAGTAGTAGCCCCTGCCTTAAAAAGCTGGCATTAACAGATCTGAAATCTGATCATATTTAAGCTCTTATTAAATGTTCACTTTCAAGAAGACAAAGGTATAATCTAACAAAGCAAAAGACACAAGTGTGGGCTTTGTCTATCCATTGGAGAGTCCCTTCAGTGGCAGCGGAAAAACCATCTCACATGTGAGTGAACCTTCTTGCACTGACCCTTGGGAAGGCCATTTTCATATGGGATACACAAGAACTGTGACAATAAATCACCAAAATTGCTGTTAAATCAGGCTGCTCTGGGATCACTCAGCCGTAATGTCCCACAGATGCTTCTTTTTATGTTGCCAAGGGCCTCTTCATGCATACAACAAAACAAAGCTAGAGAAATTAATTCCTAACCCACCTTTCCTACAGCGTATTGGAGAAGAGTTTAAAATGGTGCAAGACTTTCACAGTAATTAGCTGAGATTTTTTTTTTTCCATCTACACCATCTCCATAGCATACAACAACTCATGTCAAGGCAACCACAGTTTGTGTCTGCTTCTGTCCCTGCACATGAAAACTGAAGAAAATGTTGGTATGCCACCTTCAATAAATGGTTGTACTGTGTGTCAAAGCCTGTTAGAAGTCTGAATAGGTTGGCATAGGCCCCTTTACATAATTTCATCCAGACAACAATTGCTTCCACAATAAATTGATAGCATTTCTTTGATCAAATAAAATCATAAAATCATAGAATATTAGGTTGTAGGAGACCTTAAGGACTGTCTAATCCAACATTCCTTGGGTAAAGCACCATGTAGACAAGATGGGCCAGCACCTCGTCCAGCTGAATCTTAAGTGTCCCATACAGGGGAAACCACCACTTCCCTGGGGAGATTTTTCAATGGCTGATTGCTCTCATTGTGTCCAATAGGAATCTCCTCAGAAGTAACTTGTACCTATCACCCTTGTCTTTTCCATGTGATTCCTCATAGAAAGGAAGTCTCTTTATGGCCACCATTTAAATACTGGAACATGGTGATAAGGTCTTACCTAAGCATTCTTTACTCAGGCCTAAACAAACCCGATTCTCTCAGCCTTTCCTCATATAGCATACTTCTGGGTCCTTTAATAATCTTTGTGGCCCTTCTCTGGACCCTCTTCAGCCTGTACACATCTGTTTTTTGCTGTTGATTTTGGGGGTGGTTTTGGAGTTTTTTTGTTTGTTTGTGGTTTTTTGTTTGTTTTATTTTGGTTTTCTGTATAGCTTTGTCTTAAGCCTCAGAATAACAACTTTTTCTCTAAGAAGTTAGGAGGCTGATTAATTAGAGACTGTTACTGGAACAGCTTTAACAATGCGTGTGTTTTTTTTCCTGTTCATATAATAGAAAAAAGTCTATCAGGAAAATTACTTAGAAGTTTAAAATAATGCTATTTTTGTAATAATAAAAATTATTCTTATTTTTCAGTGAAACTGTCTGATTTACTGAAAGTCAATTCCAATTTTTTATTTAATGTCTAACATTTGATGTATTAAAAAGCTAAGAATTGACCTCTGTGCTGATTTTATTTGCCTGTTGGAAATATCAGCTATTTAGATGTAAACATGTAAACAGTAGTATTAATAACAGAAATAACACAACTGCTGGTGATCATGATGATTGTCAGGAGGGGAGCTGGGCAAAAATGCATAGTAAAATTTATTAAGTTATCTTCATGCACCACTTTTAAGTGTCTGCCTGGGGCTGTACTTTTGCAAATCAGTTCTAGATGAAGGCCAGAAGCACTCACATTTACCAGGATAAAGCTTTCTTTGGCTGCAGCACTCTAACATGAATGGAGTTGTCACCGTCCTAGGATTCATTTGCTTATGGATTCAATGATATGCTTTGGCTTTTTATGTAGATATTTAACACTGTAATGGATTTGCTGCTTATTTTAATATCTATGTTCACCCTATATCCTTCAGCAAGTTACTACCCACATATAATATGAGTTACTAGGAGTACACTCTTTTAGGAAATGGGAAACACTTCCATGCAGAATGACATAGGTTCCAATGGGATCATTTGGGATCAATCCCAAGGGAATGTTGAGGCCTTCTAAAACAAACAAACAAACAAGCAAACCCCCCTGTAATATTCACAACTTCTTTCTTTGAACAAATAACAAAAGACACAGAGCTGATAGAAAACCATTTCAGGAGCTGCAATTTTGAGTAAACGAATTAATAGTGTGATATTGGTGGTGAAATCACAAGAGCAGGGAGCATTTACAGTTTAGTAAAAAATAACTTCCTTCAACAAGGAGGTATTAGAAGCAAGGTTTTCCTTTCATATGTTGCCAAGACAATTGAATCTGGTATACTGAGTAGGAAGAATCAAGGTTTCATTACACGTGCTTGTGCATGTTTTATGTTTCCTGCATGTCCTTCAACTGCTTACATAATATATTCTGTGTCTTTCATCTCCACTGTTCTCTTCTTCAATTGTCATTTCATGGAGTAATGGAGAGATCTGTTAAAACCTCCCATGTTTTTCAGGCTGGTCATCAACTTGGTGCTCATAATTCAACACAAGGTACAGAACATGCATGATCCTAGGGCAACCTCTATGTTACCATGGCTATCATTTCTTCTAGTCTAAGTTATCACTCCTAAAACCAAAATCACAAAGCAGGCCTCCAAAGACTGGTAGTTTTAATATTTATCTCATACTTTGAGACAACTATTATTATTTATTAGCTTTTTTTATCCTTGAAGTCAGAAAATTACTGTTAATGTTACAATTTTTATGTAGTTAGACAATCTGAAGAATTGCATCTTCAGGAAAATATGATGAGGCACACGGGAGCTGTCGACATTGTACTGTGGCTGTATCAAGTGAATGAAGGTAAAGCCAAGGAAGTTATGGATCACAGTAGATTGAAGACAGAGTCTTTGCTCTATTTCTCTTCTTCCAAACAAACTCTTCCTTTAGGAAAGCATCCTCACTGCAGATGGACAGCTTTGGGAATTCATGTTGTGAATAAGGTAGCATCACCACCTGAAACTTTGTGGCATGTATTATTTCTGTCCTCCACTGGGTCTGATTCCCAGGGGTTGTTCTATTTTGGGGGGAGCTGTGCAGTACAATCAAAGTGGCACTTATCTGTATGAAGAGAGGCACTCAGCTCAAAGCAACAGCAATGCAAAGCAAACACATTCACTTGGAGAAATCTCTCACCGTTCTTTGCAAGCCCGAGCAGCAGCGTTCCAGCTGACCCTGTGATTCACTACCAGGAAGTAGCAGCTGCCCTCATGATGACTCCATCCAGAGGGACATTTCTTCATGCCTACCTCCTAACATAAAATAGGAAAAGGCAAAACAGACTTGTGTTCACAGTGATATAGGTCTGTGCACTAATAATCAAACTGAAGGCTGGAAGTGCTCCTCCATAATTAAAATGAAAATCAGCTTTGGTCTCTATGAATAAAGCTACAGCACTGCTTAAAAGATGTAAAAAAATAAAGACCTGCCAGAGAAGGGAATTTATAATGAGTAGCTGACAATTTATAAGGAGTAGGTGACAAGAGGTTTCAGTTCCAAAAATCATATTAAGAAACCACATCAATTTGGACACCATTTGCTGTCTCTTGCAGCCTGTGTAGTGAATGGAGTGCAGCAAAATTCAGCATCGCATCTTCTGTGGTGAAAGAGATGCATGTTTAGAGAATACCAAAGTGAGCTAATTTGCCAGCTTCCACTCAATCTCTCACAGACTTCATTCAGTGACTGTCTCATGCCCATATCCCCACAAGGACCAAGACATCAGTGCTTATGTGGTTTGTCCAGGCGGGAAAGGTAACCCCAGCCCTCATCATGCCTCAAGATTTTTTTTTTTTTCCCCTGGCAGCAAACTCAACTTGGGACAACCATTTTATTCCTTGTACAACTCAATAGCTGTCACAGGAGAGTCGCACTCATTGTAGACTCTCTGCATATTCATGGTGATATTTTTACCTTACTTTGGGAGTTCCATAATTTCCATATTATTCCATCACACTGAAATAACTTTTGAGTACTTTCTTCATAATGTAAAAGGCCCTTTAAATCTGGTGTACAGGCCTTTGGAAAAGAGTCCTGGAGAGAGAAAAGTCATTTGAACATTTGAAGGAAAATAATTACACTAAACAAACAAGCTACATGAAACAGATGAAGCAAGTCTTGTATTAAAACTTTATGCCATGCAGACTCTTTAAGGGTTGAGTTGTTGTTTTATCTGTGTATTGGTTTAACTCAGCTTTGGAGTGGGAGGTGTTAGGCTGGAGATCTCAGAGGTGTTAAATTGTTTTGGAAAACAGCATGACTGAAAACAGATGGTGAAAATGCCTGCAAAACAAAAGGTTTCATACCTGATGTCTTGAGCTTGGTTCAGATGCCAGTTCTGCATTATCAGCTTGTGGGATTTCTGCCTTCCTAGACGAGACGGTATTTATCTGTGGTTGTGTTTGGTTAATTGCAGACACTTGGCCCTTCTTGTTTGCTTTAGCTGTTGAGGTGTCATCCTCTATTTGGAGTGATACCATCCCGTGATACTTTGTTTACAATATCACACACAAGGAGAACAGGGCAGGGAAAAGAAAGGGTTAGCACATACAAGCAACTCTTAAATAAACTAAAAAAAAAAAGCAAACAAACAAACAAACACAACAAATCATTGCTAATCAAGGGGTTGTGACACCAAAGAAAAGGATACTTGGAAAAAATTTGTCATAAGGAATTAATAGAAGTGATAAGCCTGTAAAAAGTTAACTGAAATAGAATCTGAAAGAAATCATAGGAAGTTTAAGTAACACTCAGAATACTCTTACTTGGAAAACCACATCAGTTCCATTTCTAAATACAGATGAAGGTTGAACCTGAAAAATGTAGACAGGAAGAATGAGGTGAGCCTGTTCATGCGTTGTAGAAACAAAAATACTATACACAACATTTAGCATGAGATCTAGGTTATAAATCATGCAGAAATTATTTTGGGTTTAATTCTTTCTCTTTCGGAATGGAAACGGATCACCTCTGAAAACAGCCATTAAAAATCATGTGTTACCTTTTATAATCACAATAGTAGAATGCTTCTGACTACCTAGCCAAGCCAGTGTAGGTTAAACAAGAGAATCAATGGGCAAGTTCCAAGTAACTATTCTCTATTTAAGTTAGCAGTATTTTCAGCTTTAAAACTTTAGGACCGGATTCACAGCTTCTATACATATGCCTGGCTGCAGCAACTTCTTTCTTCTAACTGACCCATAATTTAGGCAATATCACAAGCTGTGTATTTCCTGAAGTTACTTGTTGCATGTTTCCTGTCACAACTCTATTTTCCTTCTTCTCTTTCATATATTGATCTTCAAAACTAGGATTTTAAATATTTTTTATTTTCCTTTCAGTATTTTTAAATAGTTTTCAGGTCTCAATCAGAGCAAATTCAGTTTCTGATTATTGCATGGTCAGGTAGGATCACTACAGAAATACAACTACTAAATTAACATGTCTCAATAAGTTCACAAATCAACCCATCACTGCACTACATAAGTGTCTTACTATTTTGCCATTTCCAGTCACTCTCAGCCTGGTCTTTGACCAATTTGCCAAACTTTGTTCCTGCTGCGACTCCCTTCCGTGCTCTTTCATGTCTTTGGAAGGAGACAGTGGGATCCCTTCCAAGAGAGCATTGCCAGGCCTGGGAGGTGATGAGGAGCCTGAGGACACTGGAAACAGTGTGGATTTGCCCCTGAAGTTGTGCTTGCTTTGGCCAGAAGAATGGGAATAGCTGCAGTGACCTGAAAGCATGAAAAATGGCAGATGGTCAGTTCTAACTGCATGAGCAGATAACTGGTCATGTTTACTTGGGTACACAAACAGCCTGTCATTAAAAGTTGGATGATTTTTTCACTTGATGTGATTGATTTGCTGTTTGTTCAGTCATCCTATTTGTGGAGTTTGCTGTGATTATGACTGCAACTGCTACCTATGTATGTTTTTGTACATAGTGCATCTGGTCTACCCTCAGACCAAAATGCCATTCAAGCATCTGCCAAAAATGCCTCTTCATGCATAGGCTGGGGTATGAAGTGGTGTTTTTTGGTCATGGACAAACAACTATCTTTAACTAATGTTGGTGCCCAGACAATTTTCTCCTCAGAAATCCAAGACAGTTGTTAGATTGTTGGGGTTTTTTTGAGAGGAAAGGTTTTGGTTTTGGTTTTGTTTTTTTTTTTCCAGAGGTGTGTTAGCACCTGTCAAACTGTGGGGGGAAAAAAAAAATAGGGGGGGGGGGGGGGGCGGGTGGAAAGAGAGAGGNGGGGGCAGAACTTTTATGGACCTTAACCCATCTTTTTCCTACTTTGATAAATTGGCATCATGTTGTTATGCAAAACGTTTTCTTTCCTTGCAGCCTTCTCTTTTTGTACCTGTTACTTTCTCCATGCTGTGTTTCCTAAGAGGACGCATATAACTGTGTGCATGAGTAACAGTTTTGCAACTGTCAGGCTTGTTTTCTCTAAAAGGAAATTAAGGTGAGTGTTAGGATCAACTTGTGGATGAAGATAAGTAGCTACTAAACCAAGACTGTCCCATCTTCTTAATGATTAAGATTGAAAAAAAGTACCTCCTTTTGAGTCCAAAATTTTCACTACAGCTTTTGTCTGGGTGCCAAGAACAGCATTCACAGGGGAGTTCAGAACTACTTCAAAGATTTCATCATCCTCCTCTAGTCCATCACAGGTTATTGCTATATTCCATGTCTTGGTTGACATTCCTAACAGAAACAAACATTTTAATTACTCTTTAAATGCTATTGAAATCAATAGGAATGTCAAGGAAATATATTCATTAATGTGTCTGCAGCTAGAATGGAGTAGCTGGCATATGCTGTTGTACTCCTACCAACTGACTGGACTCCAGCTGCTCTCTGAAAAAACATGAAGTTGAAATTCATGCCTGGGCAATGATTCAGTTCAAGGACACGCACTGTAATGAAGTTGCTATAGATGTGCAAAATGACATTGCAGTGTACAGATCTAGGACTTGCCTTGCAGTTGTCAAGATATTTTTTTTTATTATACTTTTTATCTTGAAAGCTATCTTGAACAGTTATTTAAAATACCTATAAATTAATCAAAGACTGAAGTGCAAAATTTTAGGCAGACTTTATGCTTGAAGACAAATTTTTTACTTAGCTGCTTGCCTTCACTGGGTAACTTTAGGCTTGGATTATGGGAATGAGAAAAGATCATTCAGAAATAAAGTACTAAGCGGATTATTACCTGAAAGGCTACAAAATTTGTTCAGGAAAGGACAGAAACATATTTCAACATACACATTGCTATCAATAAAAACATCTTGAGAACTGCTTTTGAATCACAAAATGAGTGCTGACATTTGCAATGAACACAAAGATATGTGTGCAATATTGTAAAAGAAAATCTCTACATCTTTATGACACCTTGCAACCTCTGTTTCCTTGTGGCTTTCCAGTATGAGTCCCTCTAGCTAAGAGGAGCTGTCAGTACAAACAGATCCATAAACTTGGATGGGGTCTTCTACTGCTCTTTTATATTACAATTTATTGAGTGCAGTCTAATACATCAGTCAGTCCAGCTGAGTAATATAGTTGAGGTTTAGTTTTGAAACAAGTCTATCAGCCTTACTAAATAATTTATAAATACAACAGATTAGTAAGTAACAAACATCTTGAATTTAGAACTAAGAAAAGGATACTTCAAATGTAAAAATGTGGAAGCCCAGGTGAAGAAGGGCTTTTAAAAGGTGACTAAAAAAAGACTGTGAGGGAGCTCAGATGGCTTAGCTAAGAAGATAACCAGAAATGTGACATTGTACATCTCTCCTGTCTGTGTTCACAGACAATTTTCTTATGTTTTACCACCATATACAGAAAGAATCACAATTACTCCAAACTGTTTCGTGCTTGGAAAACCTACATGAACCAGCAGAAAAGGAAAATTCTAGTGAAGCACAGTGTGAAGCACTTTTTACGCTAATCTCTCAGAACTTTCTTCCATCTTCTAATTTAAAAAAAAAAAAATCTAGAGCTAGGTAAAGGGTAGCTCGCCCAACCTGGTCTTCAACACCTACAGAGAGGGAGCAGCCACAACCTCCCCGGGCAACCTGTTCCAGTGTTTCACCACCCTTACTGTAAAGAACTTCCTCCTAACATCCAGTCTAAATCTCCCCTCTGCCAATTTAAACCCATTGCCCCTTGTCCTGTCATTGCAAGACCTTGTAAATAGTCCCTCCCCAGCCTTCCTGTAGGCCCCCTTCAGATACTGGAAGGCTACTATAAGGTCTCCTCAAAGCCTTCTCTTCTCCAGGCTGAAGAGCCCCAACTCTTGTAGCCTGTCCTCATAGGAGAGCTGCTCCAGCCCTCTGATCATCTTTGTGGCCCTCCTCTGGACTCGCTTCAATACTTCCATGTCCTTCCTGTGCTGGGGGCTCCAGAACTGTACACAGTACAGTTTTTTACTGTCATTTTGATCATACAGCCATTATCATTTCATGATATTTACGTCCTCAGTCAAGGTCAGAGTGCTCTTATGATTATAGTGCATATGGAGATGAGGTGTGACTATTTTCAGGTTATTTTGCAACTTTCTGGTCATGAATACATTGCATAACTTAAGTTACACTCATTCCTTTCCTAAATGTGTCCAGCATCTTGGGTTTTATCTGTTATGCTTTAAATCTTTAAAGTGCCAAACAGCTCAGCTCAGGGCAAGTCGTCTCCAGCCTAGCTGTAGAGAGATTAGGAAACATCATTTAATCATTTCCGATATTTCAGCTGATGTAAGGGGCCCTATGCCATCTCACCCTAACTAATAAGGATCCTAATTCACAAAGGAAACCCACTGCACTTCCAGAAAATGAGCCCAAATGTTTGTAATCCTATTCAGCTCCTCTAGCTACAGGTACATAATACGTTTCAGTGTCACAAATGAGAGTTTACAATTTCAAAATCGGTGACTTAATTTTAAAATTATTCTGTGTACTGGTTCATACCTGGGTCAAACTGAACAAACTTGAAGTGAGAAACTGTAAAGTCCTTTCCCAGAACAGCAGATATTTCATTGACCTAACAAGAAATCAAACAGTAAATCCCATGCTGTGATCTATTTCACCAAATCACTGCATTCTGTTGCATGCTGAAGCTACTGTATGCCTCTCCATGAAGTCTCTAAAAGGCATTTCAACACATACACATGTGCTTATTCTGAAGTAAAAAGGAAAAAAAAAAGTTCTAAAGAACTAATCTTGTGATACATGATTGTTATTCTGTCCTTGCTTACAGTTTCAAATTCATTATTAAAAAAATATTTATATTTTGCCTTCTTCCCTCTCAAATTGCTCCATGACAGCCTCAGATACCACAGCTGTTTACCAGCCCTGGGGACTCAGCCATACCTGGCTCCTGTGAAGGCACATCATGGCATCCCAGAAGACTAGCAGCAGTATGGTCATGCTTACCTATTTAGCCCTCCGTGAGGTCTTGGAAGAAGCATTTGCATATAGCATTTTACAAAGTGTTTTTGAAAGGAGGAAACCACTCTTGCCCTGTGTGGCGNCAGCCTATAATATTATTCTCTCTATTAAAATATTCCAATCAGCTCAAACCAGCACACCAAGTGACAGCCAGAACACTGTCTGTGAAGGATTGGCCAGGATGGCCCTTGGTGAAGTCAACAGCAAAATTTCCCCTGATTTACATAGAAGAAACATCAAAATTTTGTTTCAAATTAGGGCTACAATCCTGTGAAATTGCAAAGGAACTTTTAGTATTTTTTTCTGTCTGGGAGCTGATAAAATCCCAGAATTTCCATTTTACAAGGGAAGATAAAATTTGTAATGGCAAGTTGCATAAAACATGTTTTACAAAATCATAACCTGCAGTTTTCAGTCTGACTTTTTAAATATAAGACAGGCATTATTACTGAAAACATAAGGGGTTCCTTGGGTTTTTTCAAAGGCTGATGACAGGGGCAGTAGAAATGGGGGAGGCTACAACGGCTGTGGAGTTGAAGCTTCTGGGTTCTTCCAGCCTAAGCAGGAAAATGGGAAATCTCGAAGACCCTGGTTGCCCAAAGCTTGGACTGGCAGTCCTGGAAACCCAGTTTCTGTGCATAGTGCCTGAGGAAACTGCCTGCTCTGTCTCCAAAGGTCATCGAAACTGAAATACTGGTCCAAAACATTCTAGTTTCTGTTAATGAATATTGATACTTAAAACTCAGGAAGTTTTTTCAGATGTTTTTCAACCATCTGCATTAGCAAGGACAATGTCCTGGCTCTGGTTTGAATTACACAGCCTGTTTGCTGATTATTGAGATACCTTATAAGTCTGAGGAAGAAATTAATGAGCTCCACTAATTATGACATTTCTGCTTAGAGGCTTGGCTTTTAGCTTTACCTTCAGAGTAACAAAGGCAGACCCTGCAGAATATCCTGCCCTGATGATTTTCAGAGACACCATTCCCATGCTCTCACACACTTCGTATTCAGTCTGTTGCATTTCAATCCGAGACCACTGGAGTTCCAGCCTGCGAGAGAGCAGAGAAAGCCTCCGTGAAGCGAAGCCACCTCCCCTGCTGCCACCACCCCCTGCTGTTCCGAGGTTCAGTGATGAGCTGTTTTCGTCCCGACTGCTGATTTAACCAGTACACATACTAAGTCTTTGTTTACAAATCAACATATTTGTGTGATTTCACTAATTAGAAAGAGGGAGAGATGCTTAATAAATCTTCCAGTCGAGCCCCGGTTTACACCAAACCTCGCCTGTACTTTGTTTCAGAGCCAGGGAGTTCTGCAACAGCTTTAGTAAGAGGATAGCTGGTCCGTAACACCCAACAGGCCAAGACAAGCTATCGCTGCTTCATCCTGATTCCCTTTAATCCTATAGTTTTTGTCTCACTTTCCAGTATTTTCTCTTCAATATCCTCCTTTCTTACCATCTTCCTTCATCTGTCATCTAACTCTCCTCCTCGTGGTATAGAGCATGCTTCAGGACTTCATCACCTCTGTGCAACTGCCCTCTCAACACTCCTTACTTAAATATCTTACATACTTTCCTCTTCAGCTATAGAAGCAGTGGAGTTCAGGTGTCATATACTGAATTTTAGAATTGTTTATAGGGAATGTGATCAAACCTCAGAGGAATGCATCCTGCACAGGGTAGCCAATAAAGATCTTGCCTTTTTTTAGGGCTGTGATCAAAATTACTGAGAGTCAGAGCAGAATGAAAAAGAGTGTAAAGAAAGAAAATGAGCTGTCCTACTTAAAAAACAATTTGAACTTTTCTAAAATAAACTTGTAGACCTTTTGGGGTTGACTACCTCTAACACCAATGGAAGTTTCTTTCTGTGCTGCTATATGCTGTGATGCTCATTTAGTGGGCAACTAAATGAAGCCGATTTTCTTTATTTTTGCTAAACAGTCCAGCAGCATTCAGGTAAAAAACCGGGATCCAATTTAAAGCATGCAAATCAAACTTGTATTTTGAACAATTAACTATAAGGTGATAATAAAATATTTTTTTTTAATCCAAACTCTCAAAAGCTTTTATTAAAAATGCTGGGTTGTTTTTTTTTTTTAAATTCAAGCTCACATTTATCTCAGTTGTTATCCTAGTGGAGATAACAGCTAAATTCTACTTCCCTGAAACTTTCCATAAAAAAATACCCAAACAAACAAAAAACCCCACCAAACACATTCTCTTTGCTCTGTTTTTAAAGCTATGTTATGTGTTGCTATTTATGTAAAAGAAGCCACACTTTTCCTATGAGCCATGGTAGTGTTTTAATGGTGGTTTTAATAGTGTATCTTTGATCCAGTACAGTGCAGCTGGGAAGTGCTCAGGCTGGTTGTCTTCAGGGGACAATCTCTTTGTGCACGGGGACATCTTTTGGCACAGCGCGTAACTGCCGAAACCTGTGTCTGGCTGTGCTCAGTCCCTATGCCCTCTGCATTATGCAGGGCACTGTTCTGCAGAGGAGTCTGGCTCTTGGAGCCAGCTCTCCACTCCTTTTTTCCCCACCATGAGCCCTGGTATACCCATAACCAGTTTAGCACAGGAAGATATCATTGGTTATTTTTCTTGTTTGCTCCTGATTAAATAAATTGGTTGAACATTCAGGCCTGTTTTCAGAAATAAAGAGCGTTGTTGCCCCTGCTGCAGAACTACTTGCATTTTTGTCCTTTATCATCAAATCACAGTTCAGATGAGAGCCCAGTGTATCAGTGCATAGCCCAGACAGCTCCGTAACATGACATTCATGCATGTCACAAGGCAAATTTGGTAATATACCTAATACAAATTTTGGCAGTGGATGACAAAGAAGATCACGTGTGCCCTCCACATTATTAAAGTGCTCTTTTGTAGAAACATAGTTCCCATAGTTTTAACTGCATGAGGGCATCCCCTCCATAATTATCTCAAGTTTATGAAAACAATTTTCAGCACAATGTTGAAGTCAGAGTGACCTCCAGCTGCTGGATCATCAGCCCTGTACTTCAGCACCCAGAATGTCAGATCCCCAAATGCCCAATGGCCAGTTAGAGAAAACTCCCTTAAATTTTCCTCTGAGGCTGTGAAGGCCTATGAGAACTGTGCCCAAATCCGACCTGGAGCTAGCCCTTTGTATGTTATGCCCTTGAGGGGAGAAAAAAACCCCAAATATCTCTATCTTCAACAAAGAAATGGCAGTTTGAATTACAATTGTGTTCACGTCTCTGTGGCTTGAAGCCCGCCACAGGTTTATTTTCCCTGGGGCATGGAGCTCACAGTGCACCACAGCAGAGCTACCTTTGGGGCATTGCAGCATTTCCACTGGCATCTGTGACCTGAAACTCCAAGTTGTCTGAGTTTACTTCCCGCAATGGATTGATGACATAAAGTATGATTTTGTTGTTTAAATCCTTCTGGCTAAATGTTTCCTGAATAAGTCCACCTGGGAAAGAAGAGAAACATTAAGATAGATTTTAAAATCTTATTAAGAGCCACATGTAGATTGTTTGAAATTTTTGGTTTTGCTGAAAACTTAGAAAATTTGAACTTACAGAAACTTGGATTTATAGCTAAGCAGTCATATCTCAACTCATTATACTCCCCAGCCAGTTTCTTCCTATGAGACACGAGACTCAGGTTTTAGTGTAAAAACTTTCTTACCACCTTCACACCTTGCCCAAAGTTTGCTAAGAAATGTTGTTTTCCTCTTACAAGCAAATATTCTCAGGGTAGGTTTTGGAATCTGGGATGGCATATCCCAAAATACAGAGACTGTAGAAGACAGCACCTGTTGTTACATTTTCCAGGTAGCCATAATGAGGACCTTGTAAAATCTTAAAAATTATGTTGTCAACTTCTGTATCGGGGTCAGATGCCTTCAGGGACCTGGCAGTAATATAGATCCCATAGTTGCCATTCTTCAGAAGTTCCACATCAGAAAAGCAACGGAGATGAGTAATTTTTGGTGCCATTTTGTCCAAATGATCCACCTAAATCAAAGTTAGACGAATGTATAGTTATTTTACAGCATCAGGGTATTCTCTGTCCTACTTTTGCCAAAAGCACAATAGCCTGCTCAAGGTGGTCATAGCCGCTTTGACTTGCAGTCTGCTCCAGAAGAAATGGGAGATTTCCAGGCCCAGACTGCCCAGTTTCTTGTTGCACATAGTGGGATACAGCACACACTGAGGAATGCAGCACAAAATCTTTATACCTCCATCCTGATCTCCCACACTCCCCATAGTCCTTGTCTTTTATGATTTAATTTTTTTTTTAATAAAAACTCCAGTAAAGTTTTATGATAATAGCCATATAAATGTAAGGATTGTGACAATCACAACCATAGCACTCAGCAACAGTTGTTGCTGTTGCCCATATCTTATCTTCTGCTTAAATGACACTCTGCTCATCATGTGACTTCAAACTTTGTCATCAGGAAAATTTAGGAGCCTCTTTGCCAGTATCAATGTTTTGATACATACATAATTTTGACATAAAAAGCAAACAGCCTGCACTGATATTGCAATGTGCCCGATAGACACCTACAATAAATGACGGCAAAGGTGTCTCAGCCTGTGTCACAGTGCGAAGAACTTGAAAAATAGAGAAATGGAAAGTGGACAGAAAGATTGAAGTAAAGGAAGGAAGAAGCAGAGCAGGCATCTTAGAAAGGGTCTAAGAAGGAAGGAAAACTGTCCAGTCATGGGAGCAAAGTGGCTATAATTCAAGAGTACTGTGACATGAAGATCATCATCCTACTATCCCTCACATGCAAATCAGTGGGGTGGATATCCAGTGAAAAAGCAGAGTGGGAGAAAGTCCATTCCTCCTCATGGCTGGGCTCAACTTTAGGTTTGAGATTTATAGGTAAAATAGAAATATATTTGCTTCTATTTATGTAAGCAGTTGTGTCTTTCTTCTCTTAAATACACTCTCTTTGCACCGTATACAATTCTGTGCCTCAGTAATGCATTGTGGCAGATAGTTAATGCTCCAGAACACAAAAAGCAAACATTTTAGTTAACTAAATCATAGACTGCAGCAATTACCAGTTCTCATTAAAATTACTACATTTTCCACCTTATTGTCGTATGTCTCTCCTTTAAGCAAGCCTGTGGTCACACTTGCCTGAATGGTGAATGCTACTGGCTGGATCTGCACCCTCCCGTCCACGATGAAGCCTTGATTCGTCCTATCTGTTGCAATGAATGTAAATCTGTCAGTTTGGGAACTCCCACCTTGGTGCTTGTATGCAACATTCCTGTTGTCCACATCTTGCTGGGTAAAATTGCACTGCAGCAGCACAGCCCCTTGGTAATAGAGATGACCATATTGGGGAAACTGAGCCAAGAGGAAGGTAAGGTTTTCTTTGGCAGTGTCTGGATCTGAAAGCTGAAGAACATCAGGAGAAAGGAGTACCATAGAACCTTCCACTAATCTTAACCCCATGTTCTTAGATAATGTGGGCAAAGCTTGGTCAATTGCCTCGAAGAAGATCATGAATGTCCCGTGCTTAGTCCTCAGTCCATTGCTGATGACGAATCTGGCAAAGAGAGGCAAGGTAGTCTTCAACAAGCGTTCTTGATTCACCATGTACTGAAATGAAATGATAATACATAGCTTTACTACAGGACTTGCCTGTGTTGGTACTGTGGAAGTAGTAGAGCTGGTCTGAGCTCAAAAGTAGAATGTGGGTGGAATGGATGTATATTTTAAAAGCATGAAATCTGATGACCAGGTATAAGGCAAAAGTTACAATGCATCTGCAGGAATTGGAGTAGAAGCCAGAGGAATAGCTTTCAGGGTGTACTCCTCAGTCATAACAGAGCTGATCTAGTCTTCTAGCTCAGATCCTGAAGCGGAGCTAAGATGGCGGTCTGGCTGGGGATCTTGTGCACCCTCTGTCACACATTTGTAGACATCTTTAAGTATATCTTTGCTTGGTTAGGTTGCAGTGGCAACTGCCAGTGGAAGTGCTGGTTTCTTCTACAACTTACAGGAACAGGTGTGTAAAGTGCATGATCTGCCTGCACAATGCTTTTTTTTTTTTTCTGATCACTGTTACAAGCCTTTTGCACTCCAAAGTTTCAAAGCTCTCTAAAAAAGAAAGCTCAAATAAGATCCATCCTCATCCCTAAACTGCTTGTTTAGGCAGCAGCTGTACCTGTAAACTTCTGTGTATCCAGAGGTACTGACTGATGTTTGTTTACAGAATTTATTTAAGTTTCTCTGAAATAGTGAGATTCTGTGAGAGATACTGTGCAGAACTCTAAAAGTCACTAGGGTAATTTTAAAAATCTACATGTCCATACCATGTATTTCTCAAATAATCAACTTTCCAAAGTTCTTACTCCATTTTGGGTATTTAATAGAAGCATAGTTTTTTATAGTTCTAACAGAAGCAGTGTTTTATCACTAGATACACTAACAATTTGATTATGCTTTACAGTTGCTTAAACAGGAGAAAGATAAAGGTGCTCAAGGCTGGAGAGAAAATCTGTTGGAAGCCTACCAGCTGAATATGGGCTTTTGCCATACAAGTGGTAGCATGTTCTACAGAAATTAATTAACAAATTTAGTTGTGGATTAAAAACAAAGTTAAGAGCAACCTTTTAGCCTTCAAAATTAATTCTAGCTTTCATGTTAAGATTATCATTTAAGTATTTTTTCTTAACCAAATTATACTGTACATTGTCGTACCTGTAACAAAAACTTTTGCAGGCGTATGAAAGTAAAAACTGAAACTGTCTCATGATCCTTCATGTCTCATCACTATGTAGGAGTGACCTTTCATTTTGCAGAAGTTTCTGTAGTTATGCTCCACAGCACATTCTTGAAAAGTGTTTTTCACTCAGGTTTATTCTGCCTGAGCCCAGAGGACAATTTGGAGGCCAGGTTGGACGAGGCCTTGAGTGACCTGTACTAGTGGGAGGTGTCCCTGCCTATGGAACTAGGACGTTGGAACTAGATGATCCTTGAGGTCCCTTCCAACCCTACCATTCTATGATTCTATGAATTTGCTCAGCAAAGGAATTCTGCTTGTGATAGACTATACATTTCCTTACCTTCCTTTTTCTCTCACCTTCCAGTGCCCAGTGCTTTGCATGCACATACATTTACAGTTATGCAGTTGATCTTTCATGGGACAATACCACTGGGCATGTGTTTCAGACAATAAGTGCGCCAGCCTCCCTGACTCTTTCCACCTAGTATGCTTTTTACCATACATAAATGAATGGGAACTAGTTAACATTAATGTTCTGTGCCTCCTCTTTCTCTATTGACTGAAGACCTCAAAGAAGTATTTAAGTAGTTATAGTCAGAACCTGGCCTGTTGTTGCACACCCAGAAAGTAAGTGACCTTCAGCAACAGGTCATAAAGTAGCTTACTGTGTAATACAGACTGTCCACCTAAAACTCCTTGCTGCCTTCACCAATGTTGGATGAGTAAGGTTTCATCAACTTGTTTCATGGCAGTGTGCCGTGAAACAGATGGGAATGAGCATAAGCAGACCAGAGATTATATAGCAGTTAGAAATAGGTTTACTGAGGATTGTATTCCCAGCTGGGAACCTAGAGACATCCATCTGCACTGACATAATGCTATTGTGCCAATGCTAAAAAGTGTTATGCTATTAGCAATCTAGCTGAAATCAAACACAGAACTAGAATGATAGCAATAAATATTATGTGAAGGGGGAAAAAAAGGCAAAATATGTTCAGTCGAGACCTTAACCATCTCTCAAAAAGTCTGGAATATAGTGACAAAAATAAGTTTCCTCTGATTCTTTTCATAGCTATAAAACCCTTTGGGTGATGTTTTAAACAATATTTTAAGGGAAAGATTTAGATAATTCAGTTCATGAAACTGAAGATTCATCCAGTCTTTTGCAGAATACCAGACCTTTTCTTTTTTTATGCATTGGTCTGAAATTTACGATGCAAGTGGTGTACACCATTTCACAGGTGAAAAAGCCATCTGTGTCCAAGAGATCAATTTTTTCCTACATTATAGGAAATTTGGGTTGTTTAGTTCTGGTTTATGGCTGTTTGATCTTTTCCTTAGGAAGGGAGAGCAGCCAATACTCTCCTCACTCTGCTGAAATGTAGGGGACAACTCTCAGGCTCGGTTAGGAGGACATGTTGCATGGTTTGTTGTCACCATTACCAACATTTCGTGTTCTCTGCAGTTTGATGGCAACAGAGTTGGCTGTAGGACCTACCATCTGTCATGGCATTTAAAAGATAAAAATGGAATCATAAATAGTGCCAGCTCATTACAAAATTGAGCCAGCGTGTCAAAATGGAGGACATTAGCATGTTCTTTTAGTATCCTGCTGCCATCCTCTGATGTCAGGTTCCTAATCACTTGAAATCATCTGTCCAAAGAAGCACTGCCAAGTCTTTCTTCCAGGCCAGCAGCACCAAACAATACAGACAAATTTAAGTCTGAAGGAAATACTTCAGTGGAGAGTAAGAACTTGAACAGTTAATTTTCTCTCATAATTACCCATATAATTAATGTAGCTATTCCTTGTTTAAATAATAATAATATTCTGCCACGATGTTTATATTTCCAAATTATAACATCAAGGAACACCAATTATTGTCTTTAAATGTGTTATTGAATAACAATATTTATTAAATCATCATAACCGTACTTTTACAAGGCTCAATTTCTAGTTTGGTTCTAAGCCACAGGTCTAAACAGAAGACATTTATCCACATACACAGTTTCTCTATAATCGTTTGGGCTGCTTTCATATTGTGGCACAGAATTAATACTGATGCACTCCTACAAAACCCAGCCTAGAGCTGATATGACTACAAGCTACTAGTTGTCTAAGCTACTTCTAGTTTTGGTCACATTGTTTCTCAATTGAGACCCATAAACCTGGAAAATATTTGTTCACTTTTCCTATTACAACTACAAGTGGACCAGACAAAACTAGAACCTCCACCACATTTAATTTAGTGGAAGGGAAAGTTTAAAATGTCTAAGCTAAGGAAAGTCCCAACATTACTTTTAACTTAACTCCAGATACAATGTCACTTGACCTGCCCTAGTATCATAGAGTGGTTTATTTGATGCCTTCATGTACCTTGACTTTCACAGAATCACAGAATGCTAGGGATTGGAAGGGACCTTGAAAGATCGCCTAGTACAACTCCCTGCCAGAGCAGAATCACCTAGAGCTGATGACACAGGACTTCATTTGGGTGGATTATCAGTGTCTCCAAAGAAGGAGACTCCATAACCTCTCTGGGCAGCCTGTTCCAGTGTTCTGTCTCTCTCACAGTTAAAAAGTTTTTTCTTTTTGTTTGCATGGAACCTCCTATGCTCCAGCTTGCACTCATTGCCCTTTGTCCTGTCACTAGACATTGCCCTTTGTCCTGTCACTAGACATCACTGAGGAGAGTCTGGCTTCGTCCTCCTGACACTCGCCCTTTACATATTTATAAATATTAATGAGGTCACCTCTCAGTCTCCTCTTTTACAAGCTAAAGAGCCCCAGCTCCCCCCAGCCTTTCCTCATAAGGAAGATGTTTCACTCCCTTAATAAGTTTTGTGGCTCTGCGCTAAACTCATTCAAGCAGTTGCCTGTCCTTAAGGTGGGGATTCAAGAACTGGACACAATATTCCAGATGTGGTCTCACCAGAGCAGAGTACAGGTGGAGGAGAACCTCTTACTAACCACAGACTTTCTAAAACAGTCCAGGGTGCCATTTACCTTCTTGGTCACACAGGCATGTTTCTGGCTCATGGTCGTTCTTCTGTCCACCAGGACATGGGGTTGTTCTTTCCCAGGTACAAGACTCTACACTTGGCCCTGTTGAATTTAATTAAATTTATCCCTGCCCAACTCTCCAGCCTGTCCAGGGCTCTCTGAATGGTAGCACAACCTTCAGGTGTGTCAGCCACTCCACCCAGTTTTGTGTCATCAATGTCATCCAGGTCATTAATGAATATATTGAATAGTACTGTTTCCAGTACTGACCCCTGAGGGACTCCACTAGATATAAGCCTCCAAATAGACTCTGTCCCATTGACCGCAACTCTCTGACTTCTTTCAGTTCATAACCCACCTTACTACACAATCATCCAGACTACACTTACTCAGCTTAGCTGCAAGGATGCTGTAGTAAAGGGTGTCAAGTGCTTTCCTAAGATCAAGATAAACCACATCCANTAAGGACAGCACCAAGGATAAGTTGCTCCAACTCTTTTTCATGGATAGAGGTGAGGCTGAACTGCTACCTGGTTCCTCCTTCTTCCCCTTTTTGAAGTCTGGAGTGGCATTTGCATTCCTCCAATCCCCAGGCACTTCTCCTGTTCCCCACAGCTTACCGTAGATGATGGATAGTGGCCTGGCAATGACTTCTGCCAGCTCACTCAGCACCTGCAGGTGCATCCCATCAGGACCCACGCATTTATGGATGCCCAGACATCCCAACTGATCCCTAACTCAGTCCTCATCAACTCCTCCTTTATCCTGACGTGCTCTAAGGCCTTTCAAACAGAATGTTATGCGCTCTTGAATCCTCACCGTGCATCATAGAAAATACCATGAATCTATTCATAAAAGAGTGTAAAAAGAGGTATTTTCTGAATTGCAGCTCTTACGAACTGAGCTTTTTCTTAGTCATAAACAAACCCCCTCCCCAAAGCTTTTATTTTTGTGTGGGGAAAGTGGAGTTTGTTTTCTGTTGAAAACTCTCAGAAGAAAACACCAATGCTAGCAAGAAGTTAGTATTGTTCTTTTAGAAATCTTTTTGTGATTTCTGAGGTTTGTAGGTTTTTTTTCCTGAATTTGCTCTCATTTACAAAACTATACTGGAGATTTTGACCAACAATACCCCTACTCCATCTTTACCTGATGATAATTCATTACATCATTCACCTCTACAACCAGGGAAGGAGGTTCATTTAAGAACAGCATCAGGAGGTCCTCACTCTAGGAGTGCACTTAGTCTAAGCTGGTTAAAGAGGGAATTTCAGAGCCATGTGAATGTAAACCTGAATATCAGTAGGCTGCTGAACTGTGCTTATAGGTAACCAGGCTTGCTCCCAAAAATCCAGTTGTCCATATAAATTTTTGAGCTATTATGGTGTCAGAATATATAAGTGGACTGGTTTTCAGCATGTTCAAGAACTACTTAGGGATTCAAAAAGCCTATAATTGAATGAATACAATAAATAAGAGTACACAAAAAAGTAGTTATTTAATACCTGAGTAGACCACTTCTACCACATCCATCTGCAGCAAGAAACCAAAGGAAAATTCTACAAAGTAGTTTTGATTACTTCTGCTCCACTTAAACCTTAAGAGCTGTGTATGTTTGGGTGTTGTAATAGTATTGAAGCTAGTACCATTGAGTGAATGGGGCTCTGGCTACAGTTTCATCATCAATTAGAAAAAGTATTTCTTGCCGAAGCAGTCACAATTATGTGCATTATAGTAGAAATACCTTTTACTATATAAATACAGAGAATTCCCACAGACCTTCCACTTCTTTTTAAAATTTTGTTTAGGGTTTTTTGGTGGTGGTGGTGGTGGTTTATGTCATGTGTTTAGCTTTGGATTTTTTGTGGTTTTTATTTTGGGGGGTGTTGTTCTTGTTGATTTTGGTTTGGTGGGTTTTGGTTTTGTTTTTTTTTTAATTCCCAATTAAAAGGGGAAGGAAAGGGAAAAGTTTGGGGGTTGGGATATTATGCCTTACCTGAATGTGTCTTCAGAAATGGCTGCCTTTGTGTTGTGAATGTAACAGACTATCTGTCTTGCTACATCCATTTGACTGAAGCTTGTGATGGGGGTGCCAGGATAGCTGACATACTCTATTTGTCCGTACTGGGGTGGGGAGGTTATCACATACAGGAGCTCCTCAGGCTTGTCAGTACCATCAAGTGCAAGGAGGACATCGGTTGTAATGTAGGCCTGTTTGCCTTTCAGCATTCTAAGGGGTTTTGTGAAAACAGCAATGTCTCCTGCAGGATAGAAAAAACAACACTAAAATAGTAATTTTGAATTGTTAAGTTGATCTCGTGCATTATTTAGCCATATGTAAGCCACCAGCAGTGGAAAAATCACAGGATCATAGGATTATAGAGAAATTTCATACTGGAAGAGACTTTAGGATGTTTTCTAGTCCAACCTTCCACTCAAAGCAGGGCCAACCATGAAATTAGCCTTAACCAGGTTGCACAGGGCATTATCCCATCAAGGCTTTAAAAACTGCCAAGGATGGAGGCAGTACTACCCCTCTGAACTGCTGTTTCAGTTTTGTGATCTGCAGGGCTACTTATCAAGGGTCTATGTAAGTACTTAGGGAAGGATCATGACAGAGATCATCTTTGTATCACAAAGAAGCACTGTAAAATGACAAGGCTGGTAAATATTTACCCTTTTCCATGTCTTTGATATTTATGTAGAAGTCTGAAGGTGGTGATCTGTTGTTCCCATCCCACAGAGAAAATGTGAAGCTGTCTTGGTTCTTGGAACCTATAGCTCCCAAATGGACATATCTCACAAGGTTCATATCCAATTCTTCTTGAGTGCACTTCATTCCAGTTCGAAGAGTTATCCAGACTTGGCCTACCTAGAAAGAATAAACAACTTTCATTAAGCAGTCTCTCATGCATCCTCCACAGTTTATTCTTTTTTATGTAATTATGCAGACTGTTCATGGCAGCAGCCTGGCTTCCTTTCTAAGCTACAGACTCTTTCTTCATAGTATGTTTTCAAGGGCAGCAAATAACTGGACTTGTTCCCAAGCAGCTGTGAGGGCTGCTGGAGAAGATACACAAATATCATAAATAAAATGGAGTAAGTGGAGTGTAGCCACTTTTATTCTTGGAAATAGATTTCTGCACAATTCTGAACAAGACACCGACAAGATAAAAATTAAATGATTCCTGACCCAACTATGTTTTCTTTTTCTTAAATTCACAAAGCTGCTCTTGGTTCTATCAAAAACAACACTTAAAAGGATATCAGAAATGAACCTATGGAGAACTTCGCTGTATGTTCAAACTGTCAGCTCCAACCAGTAGGTGTTTCTTACCCCAGTGTGTGGGACCCCTTTGATTCTGAAGTCTCATGTAATCCAAAATCTTAC
>WBNM01031743.1:4650-47730 GCA_013399055.1 Ramphastos sulfuratus | reverse complement strand
CTAGAACAGGTCACTCAAGGGAGGAAGCATCCATGCTCCAAGGAGGGAGCATCCCCAACCTCCCTGTGCAGTCTGTTCCAGTGCTTCACCACCCTCACTGTAAAGAACTTCTTCCTAACATCCAGTTTAAATCTCTCCTTTTCATTACTCTTCATCCTGTCATTACAAGACCTTGTTTTATTTATAGAAGACGTTTTATTTTATTTTATTTTATTTTTCAGATTAAATTTCACAGATCTTTAAATGATGCACATTTTTTTTGGGGGGGTGGGGGAGAGAAACTGTGTCATGTTAACTCTGGACAGAAACAAACAAACTGAGACATTACCAGTGCAGAAGAGCACAGACAAATAACTTTGGTCTCCTATAATCCTTTCAAATATATCTGTTTGTTTTCTTAGTTATGGAGCTGGGTTCAATTTATGAATGACTGGTCCCCAGATGCTTATTTTGGGTAATATCTTCTTAATCATTTGTTCTTCATTTTCACTTACATTCCACAAGGCCAAGTGTAAGGTCCTGCACCTGGGTAGGCACAATCCCAAGCACAAATCCAGACTGGGTGGTGAATGGCTGAGAGCAGCCCTGAGGAAAAGGACCTGNAGTTTATATTATTGAATATTCCTTTTTTATTGGAATATCTTGCATTTCTCTCTGTTGAAAAGCATCTTGTTTCTTTCAGATGATTGCTTCATTCTATTTCTTTTATATTCTAATATGTTCATCCAGAGTGCTTGCAGTTGTTCTAAGATTGGTGCTGTGTTGGGATTTATTCATGACCTAGATAGATAAATATTGAAATTGCACATAAAAGATTGAACCTATGTAATGTGTAGAAAGTAGAATATTGAATAGCAGTGGATCTAAAAATTTCCAGATTCTTTGCTTTTCTGTTGGGACTCAGCATAGGTTTCCAAACAGGTCCAAAAAGTGGTGCTCAATGGAGTTAAATCCACCTGGCAGCCAGTCAAAAGTGGTGTTCCAGAGTTCAATGTCAGGACCACTTCTGTTTAACATCTTACTGATGACCCTGATGAAGACACAGAGTGTGGCAGCAGTAAGTTTGCAGATGGCACCAAGTTAGGAGGCAGGTGTGGATATGCACAAGAGTAGGGAGGCTCTACAGAGGGACTTGGATAGATTGGATGAATGGGGCAGTGTTAACAGGATGAGCTTCAACAAGGCCAAATGCCAGGTCCTGCTCTTGGGTCACAGCAACCCCAGGCAATGCTACTTGCTTGGCAGTGTGGCTGGAGAGCTGCTGGCAGAAAGGGATTTGGGCGTTGTAATTGACAAGCAGCTGAATATGAAGCAGCAGTGTGCCCAGGTGGCCAAGAAAGCCAATGGCATCCTGGCTGGGGTTAGAAATGCTGTGGCCAGCAGCAGCAGGGAGGGGATTGTCCCCTTGGACACTGTTCTAGTGAGTACTGTGTTCAATTTTGGGCACCTCAATACAAGAGAGCTGTGGAGGTGCTGGAGCCAGTGCAGAGGAGGGCAAGGAAGCTGGGGAAGGGCCTGGGGAATAAATCTGATGAGGAGTGACTGAAGGAGCTGGGAATGGTTAGTGTGAAACAGAGGAGGCTGTCTGCAGCTACCTGAAAGGACCTTGTGGAGAGGTTGGTGCTGGTCTCTTCTCACAGGTAATTAGTGATAGAACAAGAGGGAATGGCCTCAAGCTGCCACTGTGTAGATTTAGACTGGACATTAGGAATTTTTTTTCCTGGCAAGAGTGGTCAGGCATTGGAATGAGCTGCCCAGGTAGGTGGTGGAGTCCCCAAACCTGAATATGTTAAAGGTGTTTGGGCTGTGGTGCTTGGGGCTATGGTTTAGTGGGGACCTCGCAGAGTAGGGATAATGGTTGGGCTTGGTGGTCCTGAGGGGCTTTGCCAACCTGAATGTTTCTGTGATTCTGTCTCACATAAACTTTGACATGGGAAGTTCAGCAACAGATTCTTCTGTAGCCTACCTTAAGTCCCTCTCAGCCCATTCAGGACTTCCACTGACAATGAACTGTGAAATATATAGGTATTTTTTGACATATATTACATACTTGTGAGAATATTTAGTTAACACATATGACATCTATTGTGTTCTCTTTGTCTACATATTTGGCAGTGTTGCTGCTGATCTGACATGATTGAATCACGAGAATTTGTGGTTGGCTTTTTTTACCCTCCTCCCACATACTCCTCTTGTTTTTTGTTGTTTCAAGTTATTTCCAACTCTTCTGTTTAATGTCAATCGTATGAAGATCTTCCTCTTCTTCCTTCCTATCTCTCTTTTTGAGAAACTGAAGTTGATTTGTGTTCTCCATAAATTCTCAAATATTAAGTCCTGATGGCTTTGAGACTCCTGAATTACTTGAAGCCAAGGCATAGCTTCTTTAGTTGCAATAGGGAGGTCTACTTTGTGCAAATATAATGGAATTGCCAGCACTTGCTGAGATTTTCCCTAGGACATCACAATAGTCACTTGTCACATGAAGGGGCCATGGACTCTTTTAATGACCAGAAATGCCTGTTCTGTAGGTTTAAGTCCTGTTTTAAACTGATAGAAGAGTCTAGGTCATAGGAACCATAATTGTGACTTGGCAAATTAAATTAATTCACTTTGTGCTTAATGGATGTTGATGTGCCTGTTGAAAAGAAATACACAAGCTTGGAAGAAGGCCTGCATGTGGCCTGACTCTTTCAATTCTCCACTTGTAGCCAGGCCATTAGCATACTTTAAATATCAGCATACATTTTTAAGCAACTGTGTGCAGGCATTAGCATAACCCCATTCCCATACAGCCCCCTGCAATTCTGTGCTGCCAGTTTAGTAGTGTTTCAAGTACTGTGACTTCATCTGCTGGAGCATTCACTACCTACCAGCTCGCTGAGAGTGAAAAAAAAAACACCTTGGAAATGTTTTTTCCTTTGGCTAATAATTTGCAGTTCGTGTATCAGGAACAGTGTGGCCAGCAGGACAGGGGAGGTTATTCTGCCCTGTACTCAGCACTGGTCAGGCCACACCTTGAGTGCTGTGTCCAGTTCTCGGCCCCTCAATTCAAGAGAGATGTTGAGGTACTGGAAGGTGTCCAGAGAAGGGCACCAAGGCTGGGGAGGGCCCTGATGCACAGCCCTGTGAGGAGAGGCTGAGGGAGCTGNCCCTGCCACAGCAGGACCACAAAATCTAGTGCAGGTCTCAAGGGAACACATCCAGACAGGGCTGGAAAGTATCCAGAGAAGGAGACTCCACAACCTCTCTGGGCAGCCTGTGCCAGGGCTCTCTCACCCTTACACTCAAGAAGTTCTTCCTCATGCTGAGGTGGAACTTCCTGTGCTGCAGTTTCCATCCCTTGCCCCTTGTCCTATGCCAGGGCACAAGTGAGCAGAGGTTGTCCCTGTCCCTTCCTTCCCGACCCCCAGCCCTCATCTGTTTCTGTCCCTTGCTCAGATCCCCTCTCAGCCTTCTCCTCTGCAGCCTAAGCAGTCCCAAGGCTCTCAGCCTTTCCTCATCAGGCAGTGTTCCAGGCCCTTCAGCATCCTTGTAGCCCTCCTTGGACTTTCTCCAGTAGATCCCTGTCCCTCTTGAACTGGGGAGCCCAGTTCAAGGCAGTTCTACTGCCTCACCAGTTCTACTGCCTCACCAGTTCTACTGTTCTACTGTTCTACTTCAGTTCTACTTTGCCTCACCAAGGCAAAGTAGAGGGGGAGGAGAACCCCCTTTGATCTGCTGGACACTCTCTTCCCATTTGCCTTGCCCCCAAGGGCATATTGCTGTTCCCATGCAGAACCTGTTGCCCACCATTGCTCTCAGGTCCCTCTCCACAGGGCTGCTCTCCAGCAGATCACCTCCCAACCTGTACTAATGCAGTTTATTATTCCTTCCCATGTGCAGGACTCTGCACTTATCCTTGTTGAACCTCACTAGGTTCAACATATCAAATGCAGTAGGAATATCTTGAGTAAACAACACTGTAATTTCTCCTTAGTTTTTTCCTGTAAAATACAGATCAGTGTAGACTCAGCCCACATTAAACAAAAAAACTGATGAAGAGAATTTAATGTCTGTGTGCTGCAATAGTTACTCATCCTTCACACAGGGCCATACATTTCCCCTAGCTTCTTAAAAGGAAACCATATTTGTCCTGTCAGTGCATGAGAATCTCCACACAAGTAGAGCATGGATTTAGTTTTTTCATTTTGGCACTAAAAATAATTCTAGGAGCACTAAATGGAAACAAAAATATCTGAGGTTTCTGTATTAACTCAGCATTTTAATTACAAAAATGAATTTTTCATTACACTTCAGGCACGTGGGTTCATTAATGCACTTTTGTAGTGGCTCTTACTGATGGTGCAGTTTGTAAAGTCATTGTGAAGTGAAAGCAGGGTAAACGTGACCTAAGTTTGCAGCTCTGCAAAAAGCTATAGCAAAGTGACTAACAAATGAAGGAACTTGAGCCATCTGTGGTGTATTTCAAGGTCAGACCTTTATTTGCTACAAGATTTGGAACTAAAAAGACAGAGGATGACAGTGCTTAGAGTTTGGTGGTATTCGCTTACTGAGCGTGAAACAAAATTTAACAGTGCAGCATATCTACCCTTGTAAATTTATTGTGGTTGTTTATACTTCTTGGAAAATGAAATATCCAGCTATCACCCTCAGCTTGCAGATTGTGATCTCTAGGTGCAGCAGAAACCTTCACTTGTTTTCTTTCTTCCTCAGCCGAGTGGGAGAGTATTTTCATTTTGGTTATGTTGTTTTTCTGAATTGAAACAAAACTCGTGGTGCAACTGGATATGGAGTTAGGATGTGACAGCAACAGGGCAGCTCTGAGCATCTCATACAGCAACTGCTCATTATATGTCCTGATATGAAGGTTGGGAAGGAGATGCAGGTCTTTGCTGAACATTCCTGTGGGTGGAAATAAGGCACAAATGAGGACATATATTGCGATGAGACTATTTATCAAAGAGAGAGAAAATCAAGCAAACAAAGCAGAGAAAGAAAGAAAAGGGAGAGAGAGGAAGAACGAGGATGGAGAAAGAGAGAGCAGGAGAGAGAGTTACCAGCCCACAGTAAAGAAAGAAAAGGGACAGAGAGAATGGAAAAAGAGAGGGCAGGAGAGAGAGTTACCAGCCCATGGTAACTAAAGAAAAAGGACAGAGAGAATGGAGAAAGAGAGGGCAGGAGGAGTTACCACCCCATGGGCCTTCTTTTGATGTGGGAGCAGGGAGGACCTCCTGGGCTGCTGCCTGCATCCTGAGATATCCCTGGCGACGTTCCCCCAGTGAGCTGGCATAGCCCAGGACTTCTATTATGTTCTTGGTTCTTTCATCATAGCTCCTCCACCCTTGTCACCCATAGCTCATCCACACCCATGTCACATTCCAGGGGGTCTTTCCTGTGTGCTTGCAGGGGTTGATGCTGAGCGGCCTCAGGCCCTCTTTGCCATCCACTGTCTACCACACCCCCTGGGCAGCTGCTGTCTGGGTGGGCAGAGCTGACATATCAGGTAGCTCAGAGAGACCTTCTCTTTGTTGAGACACTTCTCAGTTCTCAATGTAATCAGCACATCACCAGGTGAGCTACATGTTCAAGAGAGGATTCACTCATTATTGTAGCTCCCCCTGTTACTGAGCGTCATGGTCAGCTCAGTGGGGCAGTGGTGAGGTTAAGCTCTTAGAAGATTAGTAAGTTGAGATCCTATATTATGTATGAAAGGGCTATGATCTCCACCTGAAATAGTGCAGGGAATAATTTACTGGCAAGACTGTGACAAATTGTAAATATAGAATCATAGAATGATAGAGTGGTTTAGGTTGGAAGGGACCTCAAAGCTCATCCAGTTCCAATCCCCCTGTGCCATAGGCAGGGACACCTCCCACTAGCACAGGTCACTCAAGGCGTCATCCAACCTGGCTTTGAACACTTCCACATTCTGTGATACTGTGCTCCACAACCTCCCTGGGCAACCTGTGCCAGTGTCTCACCACTCTCACTGCAAAGAAATTTTCCCTAACGTCCAGTTTACATCTCCCCTCTGTCAGTTCAAACCCATTCCTCCTCATCCTGTCCTTACAAGACCTTGTCAATATCCCTCCCCAGCCCTCCTGTAGCCTTTTTCAGACACTGGAAGGCCACTCCAAGGTCTCCTGGAAGCCTTCTCTTCTCCAGGCTGCAGAGCCCCAACTCTCTCAGCCTGTCCTCATAGCAGAGCTACTGCAGCCCTCTGAGCATCGTCGTGGCCTCCTCTGGGCTGTCTCCAACACTTCCATGTCCTTCTTGTGTTGGGGGCTCCAGAACTGCACACAGGACTCCAGGTGGGAGCTCAGGAGAGCAAAGTAAATGTGTGAAGCACTTTTTTTTTTTTTTTTAAGATGTTAGACTTAAGTTTGTGAGGGGTTTTTTTTGGTTGGTTGGTTGGTTGGTTGGTTTTTTGGTTGCTTTTTTTTGTTTGTTTGTTAGGTTTTTTTTTTCAAGAAGGATGAAGATTTTCAAATGCCAGAATAGTTTATTAAAGAATTTTAAAGTCAGTCAATATCATACGGGAGCTCTGCACAGTGTCTAAAACCAAGGAGAACTCACAGGCATGTCTACTGAGTTGCTTTAGTGCTTCCAAGCGAGACTTCATTGCTTGAATAATCAAAATACAGATAATGAATAAGGTAGTTTATAAAATACACATCCAGTCTAGTTTTCATCTTTTAGAACTGTTATCTTTAGCTATATACTGAACATCTAAACCAGTGAAAATGGTTCCAGTGAAATGGCCACATCCAGCCTGGCCTGAAAAACATCCAAGGATAAGGCTTCCACCACCTCCCTGGGCAACCTGTGCCAGTCTCTCACCACCCTCATGCTGAAGAACTTCTTCCTAATGTCTAATCTAAATCTCCCCTCCTCTGTCTTGGATCCATTCCCCCCAGTCCTATCACTACCTGACAGTCTATAATGTCCCTCCCCAGCTTTCTTGTAGCCCACTTCGGATCCTGGAAGGCCACAATAAGGTCTCCTGGGAGCCTTCTCTTCTCCAGACTGAACAACACCAACTCTCTCAGCCTATTCTCACAGCAGAGCAGCTCCTGCCCTCTGCTAATCCTCGTGGCCCTTCTCTGGACACCTTCCAGCACATCCACATCTTTCCTGTAACACTGGCTCCAGAACTGGACACAGCACTCCAGATAGGGTCTCATGGGAGCGGTGCAGAGGGGGAGAATCACCTCCCTTGCCCTGCTGGCCACACTTCTCCTGATGCAGCCCAGGATCCAATTGGCTTTCTTGGCTGCAAGGGTACACTGGTGGCTCCTATTGAGTTCTCATCCACCGGCATCCCCATGAAAGGGGAATTTAAAAATCTGGGCTATTTTGTCTCTGCTAAGTGCCACAGAATGCAAGTTCCAAGTACTCTTTTGTTTGGGAACTATTAACTTTCAAAGAAAAAAAGCCTCAGTAATCTTATCCCTTCTGCCAAGGGATAAGCCTTTCACAATCAAAAACAGAAGTATTTGTTTTACCCTGTATTATTACCCTTATTATTAAGGGTGCAACACTGAAAAAACGATGACTGTATATTTAGTCCCACAATTTTAGCTGGCAAAACTGTTATTGTAAGAGTGAATTTGCAGCAGAAAATGTCAACCCAGGGCAGAAGTGTCTAAGTTTCAAAAGTCCAGGGTGTAAGGCATTATTTTCCCTGTGGTTTGCCTCTTAACATTCAAACCCAGCACACTGCTGTCATGGAGGAGGGTTGCAACAGACTACTTTGCAGCCCGCGTATTTGCTTTGTTTGTAATTCTTTGTTAACCTCTCAGCAACATCTGAAAGCAGAATTTCTTTTCTTTCCCCGGATGCAAGAAGGCAGAGTTGGACTAGGAAGAATCTGAAATGCAAAACCTGCTGTGTGCCCTTGGACTGGGGGCAGAAGGGAAGTCAAGCATCATCCATAACCAAGCATCAGCAGCTTTCATTTTCCAAAGTGCTGTTTGGCATGAGAGAGATGAAGTGCAACACCGATGTTCAATGGGCCTTGCTATTGGACCAAAAGCTTGTGGATGGAAACTCTGAGCCTTCAGTTCTGTGGAGAGGGAATTCTTGAGCCTCATTAATGAGGGGTTACACATGCAGCTTGTCCTGCTGCCTTTCAATTCTGTGGCCTTCTTACTTGGTGTGCCTTGCAATTTCAGCCTGTGCAAGGACAACAGGAGTTATTCGAAATTGAGAAAGAAGGGAACAACTGAGTCTGGAGAGTGTTTAGGGAGCAGGGTTAATCCATTTGAACAACTGGATTCCTCATTGTCATCATGTTGCCTCTGAGGCAGTGTGCTCCAGATGGATGGTTTCATTTGCATATATATTTAATTGTGAACTCACATGACCATCATGGAGAATTTCTCCGTAGTTGTCTTTTTTTTTCTTGACTGTTGAGCAGAATTTTCTTCTTGCCAGAGATCACCTGCAATAAAATCTTATGTTTTAGCCACTATGTCTTGACCATGATGAAACATATGGGGCTCAGGATACAGATCACTTTCTGGATGCCTGTGTTTGTTTGTTTTTTTTTTCCCAGGTTTTTTTTCATTGCTCCAGTTTCCTAGTTGCAGTCTTCCCTGTCAGATTCCTTTCTTGTTGCCTATCCTTTATTACTTCTAAGGGCTCCTTCAATTTATTAAACAAATAACAGAAGTTTCTCATTGCAATAATTCTTTGATCAGTGAAATGCACATTACGTGACTGGTGGATGTTTTCAATCATGAAGCTTAACAAGGTTTTCACTGCTCCCAAAGGGCTACTGTTCTTAAATCTTAATAAGAGAAGAGGTAGAACGCACATCATGGTGCTGCTAGGGAGTGCAGACATACCACTGCACCAAATGCTTTGTAAATATAAATCTTTCATCTGATACCTTTGATAGAGAGGATTTATATCAAACAAAAGGTGACCAGGGGAGGAGGATTTATGTGAAGTGGCACATAAAGATTGCTTCTTTCTAGTGTTCTGTGTTGTGATGGTCTTTTGTGTTAAGCTGAAACCTCTCCAAGCCCACAGAAGCAAGATGGGGCAGTTTATGAGAATATGTTTGTGTGTGTGTTGGTGTACTTAGAGCTCACTCCTCTATCAGGCTGTGGCCATGGAGGGTGGGCAGGAGTCTCAGTGAGTAGGATAGGATGGGTGGCTGGGGAGGAGGCTTTCCCACAACCAGTTTTGCTAATCTCATGAGCAAGGAGAAGCTAAATCCATTTGATGTCACATAGGAAAAAGTGCAGAGGAGGGCAACGAAGCTGGGGAAGGGGCTGGAAAACAAATCTGATGAAGAGCAGCTAAGGAGCTGCCAATGGTTAGTTGGAAAAAGAGAAGGCAGAGGGGAGACCTCATGGCTGTCTACAGCTACCTGAAAGGACCTTGTGGAGAGGTTGGTGCTGGTCTCTTCTCACAAGTCTTTAGTGATAGAACAACAGGGAAAAGTCTCAAGCTGCCACTGGACAGGTTTAGACTGGATGTTAGGAAACACTTTTTCCTGGCTAGAATGGTCAGGCACTGGAATGAGCTGCCCAGGGCGGTGCTGGAGTCCCCAAGCCTGGATGTGTTTCAAGGTGTTTTGTCTGTGGTGCTTGGGGCTATGGTTTAGGGGGGACCTCGTAGAGTAGGAATAATGATTGGACTTGGTGCTCCTGAGGGGCTTTGGCAACCTGAATGTTACTGTGATTCTGTCTCACATAAACTTTTGCATGGGAAGAGAAGTTCAGCAATAGATTCTTCTGTAGCCTACCTTAAGCCTACCTCACATCCCATTCAGGACTTCCACTGACAATGAACTGTGAAATCCCACCTACCTCAACCTTTTTAAATGGCACCCTATAGCTACTGTAGTCTGTGGTATGCAGCCTGTGAAAATATATTGATGCTTTTGTGCACCTTTCATGCATTTGCCAGGCATTTTTACTCTACTGAGCTGTAATTTAATTAATCACTCTTTCTTTGCAGTGTTCTATATCCATTTTAATTGTTGTCAGAATTGGAATGTGGAGTTTTTGGAGAGCTTGAAAATTAGGGAAGCAGAATATTTTGTTTCTCAGTGAGGAGAAGAAACCATCTGCATATTCCAAGCCACTTCTCCATATGCATTTCATAGTTGATTTGAGATACACTTTGTGCATGAAATGGACCAAGTATGCAAAATCATGGCAGTCTTCCCTCTAGCCATTTGCTATGTTTCTTTAGAAAGATGAAAACACCTTTAATTCAGGCTTCTCAAAGAATTATGTTCTAGTTGTAGTATTTTTAAATACCAGTCTACTGCTTCAGCCCTTGAGGGGTTTAAAATATGGTTAGAGCAACATTCTGGTTAGCTTTTCTTTGGAGAATATTGGTGTCACCACAAAATAAGCAAACTCAACTTCTTTTGGACTTAATTTTACTTAAGCTGTATCTCCTCGATGATGGTCAAGCTAACCTCCGTTTCTGCACATTCGTCTATTCCAATTAGTAACTTCTTTAAAGCCAAATAGGCTAGAAAGAGGAGGAAGAAAAATAGCATGTATGCAAACTGCTTCAGCTGAATTGAAGGGAAAAAAAAAAAAAAAAGCTTCTTTTCCCTGAAGCATACATTCTGCATGAAATTCAACTTGACAAGTGACCCTTTCAGAACAGTGCTACAAAGATTTCACAGCCTTCTCCACATACGAGAGGCAGCATTCTTGTATTAAACCCACAAGCAGCTCCCCCCCCTCACCCCAGTTCCCTCTAAACGAGTGTAGCCTCTTCCTCTACCCCTTGTGTTCTGTTTTATCCTCATTCACTGCATTGACATTCATGGCTTTAGTGCATGCTGACATTTCAGAAAAGGTTTCAAAAAGCAGAAGCACTGCGATTGTTAATACAGAATTATGCATGTGTACATGATATATATACACACACACATGTATATGTGTGTATATATATATATTTATATATGAATATGATGTCCAGTTCTGGAGGGCTGTGTCCAGTTCTGGAGCTCCTGTTACAGGAAAGATCTGGACATCCTGGACTGTGTCCACAGAAGGGCCACGAGGATGATCAGAGGGCTGGAGCTGCTCTGCTATGAGGACATGCTGAGAGAGTTGGGGCTGTTCAGTCTGGAGAGGAGAATGCTCCCAGAAGACCTTGTTGTGGCCTTCCAGTATCTGCAGGGGGCTACAAGAAAGCTAGGGAGGGACTTTTTAGGGTGTTGGGTAGTGATAGGACTGGGGGGAATGGATCTAAGCTAGAGGAAGGGAGATTTAGATTAAATGTTAGGAAGAAGTTCTTCAGCATGAGGGTGGTGAGAGACTGGCTCAGGTTGCCCAGGGAGGTGGTGGAAGCCTCTTCCCTGGATGTTTTTCAGGGCAGGCTGGATGTGGCTCTGGGCAACCTGATGTAGTCTGAGGTGTCCCTGCCCATGTCAAGGGTTTTGGAACTGGATGATCCTTGAGGTCCCTTCCAACCCTGACAATTCTGTGCTCTGTGATACACACACACACATGATAAAATACAATAAAGATCTCCTCAAGTATTTGCTGTAAATCTCTCTTGAATATGTCTGTTCACTTGCAAAGAAAAAAAAAAATATATATTTGCTAGTAACTTGACAGCAAAAAAGCTGAACTCCAGAACTCTTGCATTCTTCAATTTGGTAGCAGAAAAAAAAATAAAAAACAACCCAGTGGGCTGTGATTCACAGAATCATTTTGGTTGGAAAAGGCCACTAAGATCATAGAGTCCAACTGTCAACCCAACACCAGCAGGGCTATCAAACTGTGTCCTGAAGTCCCAGGTCTGTGTGGCTTTTTGAATGCCTCCAGAAATGGTGACTCCACCACCTCCCTGGGCAGCCTATTCCAATGCCTTACCACTCTTATAGTAAAGAAATGTTTCCTCATATCCAATCTCAACCTCTCCTGGCACAACTTGAGGCCACTTCCTTTTGCTTTATTGCTAGTTAGTCAGGAGAAGAGACCAACACCAGCCTCACCACAACCTCCTTTCAGGTAGCTGTAGAGAGCAATGAGGTCTTCCCTCTGCTTTCTCTTCCCCAGGCTAAACAATCCCAGTTCCCTCATAAGTATGTGAGCAATGAATAACAAGAAGGTATGAGTGAGTTGTGAGACTGAGTACAGTGCATTGGCATCAGGGGAAACAATCAAAGTGTACATAAAAAGTATGAGATCTTAAAAATAGCAATAGTGGATGAGTACTCTCTTACCAGCATCCAGTTCTCATGCAGCAGCATAGAACCATAGAATCATAGAATGGTTTAGGTTGGAAGTGACCTCAAAGCTCAGCCAGTTCCAACCCCCTGCCATAGACAGGGACACCTCCCACTAGAACAGGTCGCTCAAGGCCTCATCCAACCTGGTCCTGAACACCTCCAGGGAGGTTGTGGAGCACAGAATCTTTGATCACATTCTGTGATTCTATGCTCCACAACCTCCCTGGGCAACCTGTGCCAGTGTTGCAGCATTCCAGAGACAGTTCCATCCTCAAATGAGGGTAGTGTGCAGTGTAATATTTAGTGTGTCCTCTGCTTTCAATGCTCTCTCCCAGGCATCTTTAGGAAGAGCACAAAACTTCTTCAGGAGCTTGCTTCAGAGAGGTGTCTCAAGGGATGTGGTGGTACCTCATGGGAGGGGGGGTGAGCTGCTAGTTTCTACTCACACACAATATTGACTTTGTACAAAGCTTCTTCATGTGTGGACCATATGTTCTTGCAGTGCTTAATAGATCATAAATTACAGACACTGGATAATTTTCAAATTGATAAGCTCACGTTTTACTTAAGGCAAATTTTGAGTGGGAAATTGCAGCCTTGATGTGAGCGATTACAGCACGTAAACAAACATCTGGTCTTGAAAAACTAGAGGGTCAGTCAAGATGATACTGCAAGATGAATAGGGGGAACGAGTCCTTTGACTGTTATTTGTGAGTCTCCAGAAACAGCTACAGCAGATGATGAGGCATCCCTCAGCTGCAAAAGAACCAGAGAAGCCTCCTTTTGAGGCTTGCTCTATCTTTATGGTTAGGGGCTTGAGGGAGATGGGGAAAAAAAGAACTATTATCTCTATTCAGCCAACCTTGAAGAACTGTTTATATGAATTTTAATTTTTGTATTGTGTGCTTGCAGTTCTGTCTTTTGTTTTGGTTTGTTTGGTTTGGTTTGGTTTACCAAGACAGTAACCTGAAGCTGGTAGCTCTCCATGGCTGCTGCTGTGGTCTCTTACATGGTTCCCTCCCAGTGTACTTCCTTCCCCCTAAGAGAAGCAGAGGGAGACAGAGGAGGGATCTCCCATCTAAAATGTTTTTCTTTTTCTTTTGGACTCTGAAAGATGCAGATGAAGAGCATGTAAAATTCCTGCTTAGAGCAGTGACTATTTGGTGCCAGTTCCATTCTGTATCATAGAATTGTTTTGATTGAAAGAGACTTCTAAGCTTCTTGAGTCCAACCACCAACCTAACATTAGAGAGGGTTGTTTCACACACAGGCTCTGGTTTCAAAGCACCATGTTTGCAAGCCCACTCAAATTGAAATCCTTGTTAAATATTTACTACCGTGGTGGCTTATCCTTGGATGCAGAAATGTTTTTCCTTTCCCCAAATACTGGAAGAAGCGCTGTAGAAAATAGGTATGTCACCTGTGAAAGGTGACCTTTAGAACTGGGCTGGGGGTGAGGAAGGGAGGGACAGGGACAGCCTCTGCTCACTTGTGCCCTGCAATAGGGCAAGGGGCAAGGGATGGAAACTGCAGCACAGGAAGTTCCAGCTCAGCATGAGGAAGAACTTCTTGAGTATAAGGGTGACAGAGCCCTGGCACAGGCTGCCCAGAGAGGTTGTGGAGTCTTCTTCTCTGGAGCCTTTCCAGCCCTGAATGGATGTGTTCCTGTGTGACCTGTGCTAGATTCTGTGGTCCTGCTCTGGCAGGGGGGTTGGACTGGAAGATCTCCAGAGATCTCTTCTGACCCCCAACATCCTGTGATCCTGTGAACTGCATAGCTAATTTTGTACAAATAAAATATCAAATGCAGGTATTTGACATGATGAGAGACTTGTATTTACTATGGGTACAAAGGCAAGGTAAAGCTGAAATGCCTGACATCTGTGTTCTGGAGAATGATCCATGGCTGCAAAAGCATTTGTGTCTTAGCTCAACTCTCTGAGAAGGACAGTGCCTTAATGGTATATTTGTTCTATTTTCCAGTAAGTCATTGACCTGAAACAGATTCTTTGATGGAGCTTCTGCTTAACTTAAATAAATTAGTTATCAGAATGGAGAATGTAATTATTATCTAATTGGTGTCACTTGGCAAAATATGTAGTACATGAATCATGCTGGAGACAGCATAACAATGTGTGCTGTTTCTAGGGAAGCCTTCCTGGCATTGGCACTGGAGTACTTACTTTGGTTGGAGTTGGTGTATTCTTGGAGAAAGGATGAGCCAAAGAGCTTGATAGATTTTACACTGTGCCTTCTGTTCACAGGATGAGAGGATCTTAGGGGTTGGAAAGGAGGTCCATAGATCTTCCAATCCAAACCCCCTGCCACAACAGGACCAGAGAATCTAGCGGAGGTCACACAGAACACATCCAGAGAGGGCTGGAAAGGCTCCAGAGAAAGAGACTCCACAGCCTCTCTGGGCAGACTGTGCCAGGGCTCTGTCACTCTTAGAGTCAAGAAGTTCTTCCTCGTGTTATCATAGAATCATAGAATCAGCCAGGCCGGAAGAGACCTCCAAGCTCATCCGGTCCAACCTGTCACCCAGCCCTAGCCAATCAACCAGACCATGGCACTAAGTGCCCCATCCAGGCTTTTCTTAAACACCTCCAGGGACTCTACCGCCTCCCTGGGCAGCCCATTCCAATACCAATCACTCTCTCTGTGAAGAACTTCCTCCTAATATCCAGTCTAGATCTCCCCTGGCACAACTTGAGACTTTGTCTCCTTGTTCTGTTACTGGTTGCCTGAGAGAAGAGACCAACCCCACCTGGCTACAACCTCCCTTCAGGTAGTTGTAGAGAGCAATGAGGTCTGCCCTGAGGCTCCTCTTCTGCAGGCTGCACACCCCCAGCTCCCTCAGCCTTTCCTCACAGGGCTGTGCTCCAGGCCCCTCAGCAGCCTTGGTGCCCTTCTCTGGACACCTTCCAGTAGCTCAGCATCTTTCTTGAATTGAGGTGGAACTGTGCTGCAGTTTCCATCCCTTGCCCCTTGTCCTATCCAAAGGCACAAGTGAGCAGAGGCTGTCCCTTGTCCCTTCCTTCCAGCCCTCATCTATTTATATCTATTTATTAGATCCCCTCTCAGTCTTTTCCTCTCCACACTAAACAGCCCCAGGGCTCTCAGCCTTTCCTCCTGTTGCGGCATCGGAACACCAGAAAATTGAGTCTCCAAATTGTAGTTTAGCTTCAGAGCTTCAGAATTTCAAGGGACACCTAATTTTATGCCCTCTAGGCATAATTATGCTGTTCTCTCTGTCGTTAAGGGGTGAAACTCATCGTCCTCTCTGTTTTATTTAAACAGTTTGAAAGCCAAAGTTTGTTTCTTTTTCTGCTGCCTACTCTCCCCCCCAAAAAAAAAGGCTTTCTGCAACTGTGATATGTGTCTATTATATTTCTGCTTTTTATTACTTTTCAGAAGGTTGTGAGAGCCTTGTTAATTTTCACCATAGAATGAGTTGTTTGCAACTAGAAGCTACAAAAGGGTGAATTCTGAGCAATGGGGAAAACAGTAGTTAGCTGTTTGGGGTTCTTTTGGTTTTTTTCCTCCTATCTACAGTAAACTGTCTTTGTGAAACTGAATTCTCTGCATATACCTTTGAAAGTAGGACTATGATAAAATATTTACAGGTATGGCATGAGGAGTAGCTAATTAATGTCTCCAGTGTTCTCAGCAAAGCAGTAGATGAAGTATTCTAATGCATATGAAGCATAAGTTCTACTCAGGAATCCTTATGGCACAGTAGAACACTTAATACTCTGAATTCTATTGAGATGTAAAAACACTGCCTTCCTTTAAGGTATTTTCTTCTCTTCTGAATGCCAGAATATTGTAGGGAAAAAAAAATGTTTAGGAAGATCCTATCAAAAGCTCAGCTTGTTCTAGGGTTTAAAAACAGAAACAAACAAAAAAAGGAATAAAAGCATATGGAATTATTGTTTGTGTTCCTGCAAAAGGAACTAAGTGTATAACTTCCTGCTGTCCAGACTGTCAGCTTGTATGTTCAAAACTGTGAGACTGTTTCTGCTCTTCTGCTGTAGGAGACAGAGCCTATGCTTTGTAGACAGTAGTGGGTGGTGGGATACAGTGAGGAACAGCAGAGCTTGAACACCTTGTGCTTATCCAGGGAATGCTCACCCTGAGCTCCTTTATGCTATCCAGGATAGGTGGGAGCCATTGCCATGAGCACTGCTCAATAATACCAGTTAGTGTGCTTTTTCCTGCTTGGCTACGTTAGTCATTTATGTGATGCATCTCAGGAGAGCAGAGAGAGAAGGGAAAGTCCAGTGTGTAAAGTAAATGGCACACTAGGAAAGGGACCTAGGTGTCCTGGTGGATGGAAGGATAACCATGACCCAGCAATGTGCTCTGGTGGCCAAGAAGGCCAATGCCATTCTGGGGTGGAATAGAAGGGCTGCGGTAAGTATGTCAAGAGAGGTTCTCCTGCCCCTCTACTCTGCCCTGCTGCTTGGAGAGAAGGAGCTTGAGGAGGGACCTCACGGATGGCTATAAAGATGGAAAGGTGAGTGGCAAGAGGCTGGAGCCAGCCTCTGCTGGGTGATGCCCAGTGCCAGGCCAAGGGGCAATGGGTGGGAGTTGAGGCATTGCAAGTTCCATGAAAACACAAGGGAAATGTTTTCCTTGTGAGGGTGACAGAACCCTGGCACAGGCTGCCTAGAAGGGTTGTGGAGTCTCCCTCTCTGGAGATATTGAAGAGCTGCCTGGATGTGTCCTGTGATCCTGGATGTGTTCTGCTCTGGGTGCTGCTGCTCTGGCAGGGGGGTTGGACTGGATGAATTTTGGAGGTCTTTTCTAGCCCCTAGCATTCTGTGACTGTTTTCCAAATCTGAAAATTCAGCCATATTTATATCGTTTCTCTCTAGCAAATGGTCAGGCAGTTGGTGTGCCACACCTGGTGCTCTTGGTGCTATCGGAGATCATTTGTTTGCTCCTTTATCTGCTGGGTTATTCTTGTGATGGAAAGGACTGAAGTCTCCCTGGGGTGGGCTGAGGGCTGGGGAAGCCACTTATGCAACAGATGCTTCTGCTGCAGCAGCACATTTAGCAACAATAGCGCTGGAGAAGGGTGTATTTACTTGATGAAAGCCAAGTGTCTGCTTGATTCCTGTTTTCAGCTCTCATTTAGAGGACAGTTTAAAAGCAAAATAGTTTTACAGTCTCTCCTTTTAAAAATGCAGCTGTATTGTTTGGAATTCCTTTTCTCAGAGAGAGTGATTGACCATGGGAATGGGCTGCCCAGGGGAGGTGGTGGAGGCACCATCCCTGGAGGTGTTTAAAGAGAGACTGGAGGAGGCACTTGGTGCCATGGTTTAGTTGGTTAGATGGTGTTGGGTGACAGATTGGACCTCAGAGGTCTTTTCCAACCTGGTCAATTCTGTGAGTTGAACTTTATCATTTAACTTTAGGGACCAGTGATGGCTGCAAGACTTCAGTCTTCAAGATGAATGATTCTGACCCCTACACATAACTTTTTGCACGTCTAACAGGGAGAGCTCTCTACAGGAGCAAATAAAGTGTCAAAACAATGTTCCTCTCTCTGAAAAGTGAGAGTGCTGCCTCTGCTGCAGGCTATGTCTTTGGTTTTCGTGTTTTGTGATACTAAAGTAATGTTTGTGCTGCTTGGTGGCAGAGCCCAGAAAAGGCAGATGAATGGAAACCTGCAAAGCGTCCAGCGATCCCCTTTAAAGATCCATCTGAAAAATGGTGTTGGCTTTTTTTTTTTTTTTTTTTTTTTTTTTTTTGCTAATGTGCCTGTAATATTCCTCTGAGGTTCTTCCCCTTTGAAAGTTGAAAGCTTTGTGATAAAAAATGGGCCTGTAATAAAACACAACCTCCTTATAGAAAGTTGCACTAAAAATAATGCTGGTAGTGCCCTCGAGGTGTTCGTCAGCTTAGCAGCAGTGGCTGCATTTTCACAGTACAAAAGCAGAGGCTGGTGAGGTCAAGGAGGATGAGTCTGTGTTCCTGTGGGACACTCGGTAGGGGCATCCAGGGGGTTCTGAGCTTTTATGAATAAAATAGGTGTGGTTTTGTGACAATATTGTTTTAAAGCACCCAGGAAAATGGAAGCAAGCCCAAAAGAGTGCCGGTGTGTGCATTTAGTGTATGATTGTTTCAGGACTCTCCTATAGCAGGTCTAGCTGACCTCTACTAATAACTTCCCGTCTTTCAGAACTAGAAAATCCTGGGTCGATTCTGATCAATCTCTGCACACTTCTGTTGAGACACAGATAAATTGCAGTTCTGGCTTTTGCTTTACTACTCCTTTCAGGCTTTTAAAAAACATTGCCCCGATTTGCTGTCTGCAAAATAGTGACTCACCAACATGCCTGCATCACCAGAAACTAATCCCACCTCTGCATGCTCTTCATTTTCCAGATGATGATCCTGTAGAATCTGTTTTGCAGGACGAGTCTCTTGACTCCCTCATGCTTATGAGTGCAAAATGGTACCTCCCGTGAGCATGGGTGCAGGTGGCCATGTTCGGCACATGGTTTAACTGAGGCAACTAATTGATCCCTGGCTTGTGCTAGCAGACAGGAGGGGTCCTGCTGGAGTAGAGACCTCACTTGGCTCACGGGAGTGCAATTACAAAAGGAAAACAAATCCACCCGTGTCGGATGTCAGCGTGATAGGATTTGAGGAGGTGCTGCTTTTGTTCTTGTGCGGAAGGAAAACTTCATCGGGAACAGGGATGAAATTCCAGCCTTATCTTAGGGAATGCAAGTGGGATTCAGCTGCGCAGCGAGAGAAGAGAGCCAGTGCCTTCCCAGGCTTTTAGCTACTGTCACCCTGTGCTAAAGAGAGTCTGCCCGTGCTTGGATGTTAAAGTTTTACAAACTCTACATGGGTTTGAAACGAGTGTTGTCATGGTGTGCTTCTGGTGAGCCGTCCTTTGTTTGCCTGTTGCCGTCTAGCCTGGCCAGCCCTATAGGAGAGCTGTCTGTGGAGCGCCTTTTCGTGTTCAGATCTAGCAGTGATTAGAATATACCAATGCCCGGTGGGTATATGTGTCATTTTTTAACAGCTGCCGAGCTCTCTCCCTGCTGCTCCAATTAACACATCCAGCACACACTTGCCGGTGAGTGGGCTGTGTGTATGGGCTAAACCACTCTGCTATTTATTCACCCGGCATATTGCGAGGCCAGAAACGGATCCGTGTGTTTCCTCGTCTTAACAACAGATGAAACCAAACGGGCTTCCGAACCTGTTCCTCGGGTAGATGGGAGGGCAGCGTGGAACTGATGAGTAAAAAACCTGGTTTATCTTGAGATATGGTTCAGTCCATTGACTAACATCTCTCCCCGCCTCCCAGCCCCTCTTCAAATGATGGAGACACAGGATAGGGAGCTCTCAGCGCTGGGCTTCCCCTGGCTGGCAGGCAGGTGTCTTCAACTTTGTCCTCTGCTGTTTAATAGCTGCTTTAAACAGTGACTTTCTCCTTTAGCGCCAAAATTTCCCTCCTTTATCCATCTTGATGTTGAAATAGCCCAGTTAGTAGGTTTGCTGGGCTTAACACCCCCCCGCCGCGATTTATTTTTGAAGGGAAAACAACATGCGTCCTAGTCACTGCTGAGCTAAGGGAGGAGTTTCTTAATGGTACCAGAGCGGCTGGCCTGAGCCTGCAGCTTTGCTCCGGCGCTGGCTGCCGATTCATGCTGGGACAGCTCTTAGAGAAACAGAGGGCGAAGCGGGCTGCTGGCTGGTGCTGCTGAGCACGGAGATGGAGCGCTTCTTGGGCTTTGTCAAGCAGATCAGGAGATCAAGAAGAAGAAAAGGCAAAAAGTACCGGCCAGAGGAGGATTACCATGAGGGCTATGAGGATGTCTACTATTATGCCTCGGAGCATTTTCGAAGTAAGTATTTCGCCTAACCTCGTTTTCCTTTGGCCGTGGTAAACGTGGTGCTTTAAAGACGTTTAAAGAACCTAAACTGCAAAAAATGCGAGCAGTCCTCCTCCCTTGCTAGAGTCTGAGCATCAGTTTCTGTTAGGGCTTTATCTGGCTGTGACTGCTGATGAAACAATACCAAGCAGCTGGAGCGGCACAGACGCTCTCCAAGTAAGCAGGGTCTGGCTAGAGACCCGGGTACGATTTCAGGTGCTGTTAATTGAGTCTGACTGCTGGAAACCTTTTGTTAAGGCACTTGGTGTGGAGAAGCGGTGGGGTGGTGGCGGCGGCAGCTCTTGTAGAGTGCCGTCGGTAAGCTGCGTGGGTGCTTTTTAAAGCAGTATAAAGGCAGCGGTCGTTCATTTGTAAATTGGGGCTGGTGATTAATGTTTATTATCAAGGGGGAGTCAGTCCTCTGAGCCTCCACTTCGACCTGGTCTTTTCCCTAGCGAGTAACTCCAGTGGGCTGCTTCCTCGCAGTAAGTCCAGGAGCACTCAGGAAGAATTAAGTGGTCAGTTTTACTTGCTTGCACTCGCGGGACAGCAACAGCTTACCTGAAGCCAAAACAAACCGCCTGCTTGGAGGTCCCTGTGTAAGCTGTGCCCTTTTCCCTCTGGCTAACCTGTCAGGCTTCAGAGCCGCCTTAGGCTTCTCCCGGAGCTGGGCACATGCCCCCTGCCCAGGGTGTAGTGCAGCGCTGTCAGGGCAAGGTGCTGGCAGTCGAAGTGGTCATGCACAGAAATTACCTTTTTAAAAAAGGTTTCTGCTGTTCTGAGTGGTGCTTTGGGGATCTTTGCGGTGAAGCTGTGCCTTGAGCAGCTGAAGTTTGATGCGCTTTTTTGTTGTTCTGTATGATGCAAGTGGCTCTTGGTATCTGTTTTGCATCGTTTGGCTTTATTTCCACTTTGTCGAAATAAACCATAGGAACCTCGTATTTGTTTTAAGACAAAACATTGAAAGTGATTGTGCCTTTCAGCACCAGGCTACAGCTATCCAGTGGTAAACTAGGAATCAAGAGTTTTTTCTTCTGGGTGTTCTCTAGCTGCACCTATCACCAAAAGTAAAAGACCTTAGGGTGTTCTGTTGTTTACTGAGTTTCTACTTAAAACAATCTTCATCTCTTTCCATTTTAAAGAAAATATACAATGCTGATAATTTTATAATTTATTGTTAAGACAGAATTTCTAAATTAAGGAAAAAAAAAGACCAATTCTGGGGGTTGTGCATAAAACCTGCAAAAGAACTGAAAATTTCAAATCTACTTAGCACTGAGATCTGTGAAAGTAATGCATGCCAGTGAAAGCACCTAACTTTTTCTTGCTTTAATATGTAAATCAAGGGGCATGTCAAAGCAGCATGTCAAAATATTTCTCAAAGCTGATTGTTGTTAATGAAGGTCTTTTATAAGCAAGAAAGCAAAACCCCTCCATAAACTGTCACATGTAATAAAGGTTTCCTGAACGCTGATTAATAAATTATTAACTCTTGACCTAGTGTGAGGCACTAAGATTGAGCCGAGCATCTGGTGGGTTTTACCTTTTATTCTACTTGGAAAAATAAAAGCATAGTACACACTCCAGCCTGTGGAGGTCATAAGTATTTCAGACTGGGTGAATCTGTCAGATTGTGGTGTCAGGAATGGTGATCACAGCACTTGGGCTGAATGGTCAAAAATGGAGTTGGGTGAACACAGAGTTCCCAGCTTCTTGCGGTTGCTTAAACCAAGCATGTAACGGGATTCCATGGAGTTTTCCTTTTGTTCTACTTGGAAAAATAAAAAGCATAGTACACACTCCAGTCTGTGGAGCTCATAAGTAGTATAGATTGGGTGAATCTCTGCCAGAGTGTGGTGTTTGGAACAGTGATTATAGCATTGAGGGCGAATGGCCAAAAATGGAGTTGGGTGCATACAGAGTTCCCAGCTTCTTGCAGTTGCTTAAACCAAGCATGAAACAGGGGATTCCATGTAGAGACACTCCATCAAACACAGTGCTTCTTTTCTTTCTATACTTGCCACTGTTTTGGTCAGATAGGTGTGGTACCCACCTAAAAAGCAGTATACAAAATAGGAACAGACGCTGCTGGTGCTACTATAAATGCTTCTTTGCAATTGAATTTCCTGTAATGGGAACAATGAAATGTTTCATGTTTAATTTAGTTATGGCTTTGTGTTAATGCTGTTTACAGGGCAGATTTGGAGTAATTGCAGAGCTTTTAAAAGCCATTCCTTCTGTATTTGTCTGCTTGGAAGAATGCCTTCTTGATAATCAAGATTGTATTTATTGGTGTGATTTTCAGAATATTAGAGTAATGAAATCAAAGACCTGTTGTTTATTCAATTGGACAGACTTGGAGCTTTTTGAGACTTAGTTTCCTCTCTGTGTATTGTTATCCATCCCTCCTCCATTGTTTATGATTTATATATCAAATTAGCCAGCACGTTTGAAGATTGTCTGAGCCTATAACTTTATGAGCTTGTTACTCTCTCCCCTTCCCACTCATAGTATTGCTTAGAGTGCTGTATGGAGGCAGAATGGAGGAAAAATGTAGGAACTACATTAGAATAACCAAAGGACCAAAACAGAAAGAAAAACAAAGTTAAAAATAGAACCAGCCTCTGGGAATTGCAGGAAAAAGGTGACTTTAGTTTGTCCTCAGCCCAGCTGTGCCCAGAGATCGGGATGTTGCAGCTCCTGCTGTTAGGTGTATGGTTCTTGCTCTGCTGAAGCTTTGTCATGGAAGACCACACCACGTTAGCTGTAATATCAGGACACAGCTGAATGAAGGGAAGGTGCAGGAATGCTTAAAGCTCCCTGGGTGAAAAGAGACTCCAGCTCTCGAGTCAGCTGTCTTTTTGCCTTGGACAGCTCATCCATTTGGCTTCAGTTAAATGCATGTCCTTGTTTTGGCAAGCGGCATCATCTCTCCTGTCTTTCTGAAGTGTCTCTTTCTGTGCTACATACTGTAAGAATAATTAAAAGTAATGGTTTAAGCCCAAATGGCAACTTAAGACCACACATTCAACTCTCCAGGGATGGGACCAAACCACCTCCTTGGGCAACCTGTTCCAGTGTTCCACCACCCTCATGGTGCAGAACCTGTTCCTAACATCCAATCTCAATCTGTTCTGCTCTAGTTTGAAGCCATTGTCCTTGTCCTGTCCCTGCAAGCCTTTGCAAACAGTCTCTCTGCAGCCTTCTTGTAGCCCCCTTCAGGTACTGGCAGGCTTCTCTGAGGTCTCCCCAGAGCCTCCTCTTCTCCAGGCTGAACCAACCCAGCTCCCTCACCCTGTCCTTGTAGCAGAGGTGCTCCAACTCCTTGATCATTTCTGTGACACTAATGATCAGCTGAATTTTGTCTTGGTATACTCCATGTCCTTCCTGTGTTGAGGGCTCCAGAGCTGGATGCAGCACTGCAGGTGAGGGCTCAGCAAAGTAAAGCGGCAGAATCTTTGGGTGCAGCCCAGGCTATGATTTGCTTTCTGGGCTGCAAGCTCACACTGTCTGCTCATGTCCAGGTTCTCTTCCACCAGCTCCCCCAAGTCCTTTTCCTGATCATTTTTGTGGCCCTCCTCTGGACCGTCTTCATCAGCTCCATGTCCTTCCTCTATTGAGGGCTCCAGAGCTGGATGCAGCACTGCAGGGGAGGTCTCAGCAAAGTAAAGTGGCAGAATCTTTGGGTGCAGCCCAGGCTATGATTTGCTTTCTGTGCTGCAAGCTCACACTGTCTGCTCATGTCCAGTTTCTCTTCCACCAGCTCCCCCAAGTCCTTTTCCAGAGGGCTGCTTTCTATCACCTGCTCCCCCAGTCTGTATTGACAGTGAGGATTGTTCTGGCCCAGGTGCAGAACCCTGCACTTGCTCTTGTTGAACCTCCTGAGGTTCACCTGGGCTCACCTCTCCAGCTTGTCCAAATTAGCTCTGTGCCAGTCAAAACCAGCACAGTAAAATAGTAATTTTGGTCCACAACCACACATTGACATTAGTAGTGCAGATACCATACTTGTTTCGGTGAGACTTGGCAGTGTGAACATAATGGGTGATGAAATTGCTGCTCAGCCTACTCAGACAAGTTGGCGCTTACTGCATAAAACACTTTAAAAAGTGTTATATTTACCTTGTGAAGCACTGCTATTCAACCTCCTCCTTTTGATGAGACTCTGCATGGGAAAGGCCCTTGTTACATATACATAAACATGAGAGATTTTTCACTGTGAGGGTAACAGAAACCTGGACCAGGCTACCCAGGGGGGTTGTGGAGTCTCCCTCTCTGGAGATATTCAAGAGCTGCATGGATGTGTTCCTGTGTGATCTGCTCTAGATGCTCCTGCTCTGGCAGGGGGTTGGACTAGATGAGCTTTCAAGATTCCTTCCGTGCTGGTTTGAGTCTAATTAGAATATTTTAATGAGCAAAATTAGATTATTGACTGTGAGTACTGTGTTCAGTTTTGGGCTCCCCAGTTTAAGAGGAACAGAGAAGGCTGGAGAAGGCTATGAGGATGATTAGGGGACTGGAACACTGCCTGATGAGGAGAGGCTGAGAGACCTGGGGCTAGTTAGTCTGGAGAGGAGAAGACTGAGAGGGGATTTAATAAATCTTTGTAAATATCTGGGGGCTGGGGGTCAGGAGTGGAGGGACAGGCTCTGCTCACTTGTGCCCTGGGATAGGACAAGGAGCAAAGGATGGAAGCTGCAGCACAGGAGGTTCCACCTCAACACAAGGGGGAACTTCTTGAGTGTAAGGGTGACAGAGCCCTGGCACAGGCTGCCCAGAGAGGTTGTGGAGTCGTTTTCTGGAGCCTTTCCAGGCCTGTCTGGATGTGTTCCTGTGCAACCTGCGCTAGATTGTCTGGTCCTGCTGTGGCAGTGGGGTTGGACTTGATGATCTCTTTGGGTCCCTTCCAGCCCCTGACATCCTGTGAGCCTGTGAAAAGAAAATATAGTGATGTCTATATTACCCATTTATTTTGATGGGACCTATAAAAGCAAGGACACAAACAAGAGGAGGTAAAAGAGCTTTTGTCCGCTCCAAACCAAGACAAGAGAAAACCTTTTTGCCCCCAACACAGTCTGATTTCAGCAGTTAGTCTTTTATTTAGCAAGACACTTTGAAAGCTTTGGGTCTCTCCCAGCTGATTTTTGGAACCTCACAAGTTGCACAAAACAGTTGTCATGATCTGCCCACGTAGGTCCAGAGGGCACTGCTCTGAATGCGGTTATATTTTGTCTTGCATTACTTCTGATCTCTGTTGTCCATCTCCTCCTGAAAGATGCTCTTCTTTCATTGCTCCTGCTTCTTATGTTGTTCCTCCCAACATAGCAGCAGCGTAGGCAGTTGGCATAAAGGCTTTATTTTGTGTGTCGTCACAGTGAAAATACTAAAGAATCCTCCCAAAAAGATGTTTATTGTGCTAGCAAACTCCCATTAACCCAAAAGGTCCTGGAGCACCTCTCCTATGAACAACCCCAACTCTCCAGACTGAAGACAGGCTGAGAGAAGAGAAGGCTCCCAGGAGACCTTATTGTGGTCTTCCAATATCTGAAGGGGGCTACAAGAAAGCTGGGCAGGGACTTTTTAGGGTGTCAGGTAGTGATAGGACTGGGGGGAATGGATCCAAGCTAGAGGAGGGGAGATTTAGATTAGACATTAGGAAGAAGTTCTTCAGCATGAGGATGGTGAGAGACTGGCACAGGTTGCCCAGGGAGATGGTGGAACATCCCTGGATGTTTTGAAGGCCAGGCTGTGTGTGGCTCTGAGCAACCTGATCCAGCCTCAGTGAGGTGTCCCTGCCCATGTCAGGGGGATTTTAACTGGATGATCCTTGAGATCCCTTCCAACCCTGACAATTCTGTGTTTTTTTGTTTTTTTTAGGGTATTTTTGGAGGGGTTTGTTGGTTGGTTGGTTGGTTGGTTTTGGTTTTTTTTTTTTTTTTTAGCCCTGACCTTAGAATGTTCCATTTAGTCACTCAGAATCCCACCAATAATTTTCTGTCCTAATCTGTGCTGTTTGACAAGAGCATTGGCATTTTAGACAGAAGGACCTGCCATAGTGTGTCTGTGGTAAAGTCATCTATTGTCTTTCTCTGCAGTGCCATTTATTAATTCTTCCACAATTCTTATGTGAGAATGATCTGATTCCTCAGTTCTAGGACAATCAATCTCTTTGAATCTGGCTTCAAAATACTTGTGATGATTTTTCTCTTTACATAGCCTCTTTCCATCTGTCTCCCCATGTCATCATTGGAAAGTAAGGTAAGATATTTGACTTCTGGCCTAGCAAATAAGGCAAAAATGAGCAACCGAGTGCTTTATAAAAGTCAGAGTCCAGAATGTCTTCTCTGTTGACTGAAAGCTGGGAATAATTTAGTTAAAATGAATATTGGGTATATGAGACACTCTTTGGGACAATGTTAGCAGAACAGCTCTGCCTGGGTGTTGTTCTCCAGTATGGCTCAATGATATGCTGTAAAAACTCTCTCAGCTGCCAAAAATCTTACTAACAAATGTCTTTGCATTTCATACTCTGGGTGGTTTTAAAGCTGTATTAAATATTGATGGAAGAGACCTGCTCCTGAAATAGCACTAAGATGAAACACTGGGGGAAGTGATATAAGCCTGTGGTACAGTCAGTAGCAGCATTCCTCTTGTCAAGATTTTCTCCCATTTTCTAAATTGGTGCAAATAGTTCTTGTTTGCAGAAGTCTCCGAGATTTGATTGAGGTTGTAGAAGAGTTAATAGGTTTGTGAGTAATGTGGTGAGGAGGGCATTGTCTTCCTCTTGCTCAGGTTGCAGAGATGTTAATTGATCTTGAAGATGAGGCAAGCAGGACAACTGCTTTTCATTTTACATAGAGAGTGTGTTAGTAGTCTGCAGCTTAATTGGATATGGGGAGGGGAGTTCTCTTCCCATCTCATGTCTTGTCTTGTCAGTATAGTAGAATCTCAACTTTCATTGAAGCTACTACATTTGTTGCAGCCTCTACAAGAAATGCTTGGTAACCTGGGCAGAGAATATGGCAGACCTTGCAAACACAGTGAAACTAATCTTTTAAAAGACAACTGAAATGTTATTAAAGCTTCTTATTTCTGCTTCCTTAATGACCATTTGATGACTGATGGACATCGGAGAACTTCATTAATAAATTACAGTATTTCAATGTTTCTCTCAGTTTTCCATAATGCACTTTTTTTCCTGAGGTCTGTATGGTCCCAGCACCAGGAGTTCAACAGGAACAGAATGCAATGACTGTGGCACAGAAACACAGAATTGTCAGGGTTGGAAGGAACCACAAGGGTCATCCAGTTCCAACCCCCCTGACATGGGCAGGGACACCTCACACTGGATCAGGTTGCCCAGAGCCACATCCAGCCTGGCCTTAAACACCTCCAGGGATGAGGCTTCCACCACCTCCCTGGGCAACCTGCGTCAGTCTCTCACCACCCTCATGCTGAAGAACTTTCTCCTAACATCTAATCTAAATCTCCCCTCTAGCTTGGCTCCATTCCCCCCAGTTCTATCACTACCTGACACCCTAAAATATCCCTCCCCAGCTTTCTTGTAGCCCCCTGCAGATATCAAAAGGCCACAATAAGGTTTCCTGGGAGCCTTCTCTTCTCCAGACTGACAACGCCAACTGTCCTGTCATAACATCAGAGCAGCTCCAGCCCTCTGCTAATCCTCGTGGCCCTTCTCTGGACACCTTCCAGCACCTCCACATCTTTCCTGTAACAGTGGCTCCAGAACTGAACACAGCACTCCAGATAGGGTCTCATGGGAGCGGTGTAGAGGGGGAGAATCCCCTCTTGACCTGCTGACCACATGTCACTTAATGCAATTCAGAATGCAGTTGGTATTCTGGGCTGTCCATAGAAACTCTGTCATTACAGGGCTGCCATCCAGTGTCAATTCTCAAGCCAGCCATGCTGGTAAAGGCTGTGGCTTTACTTGAGCCTTACTGCTGGGACAGACAGTATCAACTTTCCCTGTCAGAGATTTCTGCATGAAATAAAAGTGCTAGCAAGTGACTGTTGTCTCTGCATCCACTTCCGAGCTAAGACTTTCCCTGTACAGGTGCCAATGACAATCTTTTCAATTTTGGATAAAATTAAAGAACTCCTTAGATAAAATTAAAGAACTCATTAGATAAAGAGGTTGTGGCCTGTCTAGTACTTTTTACATCTTTGTTAGGCAGTGGAGTTTTCTAAACATTTGGTCCCTGCATCAAGTGACAATCTTGACAATCATCCCTTTGCATGGGGTCCCTTGACTTCTGATGAGCTCTGTGTGTGATTGGGAGGTGCTGCTGTTTATCTTGTTCATCATGATCATTAGTGATTGTATCCTTTCTAGAAAAACCTGAGAGGTGAAGCAAAGTTGCATTATTATTCTCATTTTATAGATAGCAAACTTAATAGGTATGGATTATAAAAACAAGAATAGGAGCAGCCCTTGGGCATCCCCCAAAAATTATTTGCATCTTTCAGGCGTGTAAGAAATATGCATATGCTAAAACTTTATTTTACTTCTTTTATGTTTTGTATTAGTTAAAAGCATGTAAGGCCTGGGATGGGGCTTGTATTTGTAGATCATGGAATCGCAGGATGTTAGAGGTTGGAAGGGACTTCCAGAGATCAGTGAGTCCATCCCCCCCTGCCACAGCAGCATTCCCTAGGGTAGTCCACACAGGAATGCATCCATGTGGACTTGGAAAGTCTCCAGAGGAGACTCCACAACCTCTCTGGTCAGCCTGTTCCAGGGCTCTGGCACCCTCACTCTAGGGAAGTTTCTCTTCACATTGAGCTGAAACTTTCTCTGTTCCAGTTTGTATCCATTGCTCCTTGGCTTATTTCTGTGCACCTCCAAAAAGAGATTGCCTCCCTCCATTTGACACCCACCCCCAGATATTTGTAGATTTTGATCAAGTCCTCTCAGCCTTCTTTCCTCCAGACTAAACAGCCCCAGGGCTCTCAGTCTCTCTCCACAGGGGAGATGCTCAAGTCCCCGAGTCACCATCGTGGCTCTCCACTGGACTCTCTCCAGCAGGTCTCTGTCCTACTGAACTGAGGAGCCCAAAACTGCACACAGTATTGCAGGTGTGGTCTCAGCAGGGCAGAGTAGAGGGGGAAAAGAACCTCTCTAGCCCTGCTGGCCACACTTTTGCTGATTCCCCCCAGCATGCCATTGGCTCTCTTGGCCACAAGGGCATATTGCTGGCCCCTGCAGAACTTGCTGCCCACCAGCACTCCAAAGTCTTTCTCCACAGAACTGCTTTGCATGATGCTTAATCTGTTAGAACAGTGGCTTTAGCTGCATTATGTCGTTTATTTAAACTCAAATATAATTAAATTGGTGCAGTGGTGTGAAATCCAGTAGCCATGTACTGTATCACTGAGGTGCCAGAGTGAAATCCAGTAGCCATGTACAGTATCAGTGAGGTGCCAGAGGCTGCACAGTGTGTTCCCTGCAGCACAGGAGCAACACATTTCTCCTACCCAGGGAGGTGCCTGGTGGTTTTGGTGCAACATTTTCCTTACACGCAAAACAGGACAAAGAATTTTACCTTACCACCACCAAGGAGTTCCGCAACAGCCATCCTGAGTTTGTAACAGGATCATTGTATTAAATGATCCTTTGTGGCTCTTCTGCAAGTGGCAGTGCATGGCATGGAGTTGCTTTGGAGTCACTTGAGGGAAGTGAGCTTATTTATCTTAAGTCACTGAAATAATGAGACCCGAGTTCTGTAATTCTTTGCATGAAGTGTAAACACTCCTTCCTGCTAGCAATTATGAGTCCAGAACTCTTGTGCTACTTTTTCTTTCATTTACTTTGTGGCCCTATTCTTTAATGAATAATTAAAGATCCTGATTGTCCCTGCTAAAGAAATGCATTCGTTATAGGTCACCCTCCCGTGATAGTGGCTGCTTCTACAAGGTTGTGCTTTCAGTGGTTTAGAGAATTTGGTGCCTGTCATATTTCAGTATATCTGGAATATCATTCCAGTTACGATAGTGACATTTAGAGAGATCTGCCTGTCCTGCTTTCTGAAATGTTGTGCAAGTTCACAACTGTAATAATGAATATCAATTAACATCATGAACATGTAGCCATCAGATTATGTTTTTTTCCCCCCTTGGATATTGTGAAGTGAGTGAAAGATCAGGTTTTATGAACTAAGGTGATAGAGAGAGGTGAATGCAGCTGCTGAGGTGTCAGCTTTAATACTGGCCTTTAGTTCCAATGAAAAACTTAAAACAGTTATTGGAGCAAAGCAGGAAACAACAATATAAGCCCCTTGTGATGAGATTATAAACATTTATTGAATGATTGGTGTGTTTCTTCAGCAGGGCATGCCAGCAGCTAGAATTAATCATCAGTGCGAATATAAATACCCATTTACCATAAATAGTATTTGTATAAGGCAATTTTGATAGTCCTCCTGGTATGTGCAGACTTTAGCAGGCAACTTTGTTTACTGTTTTTCAGCTAAAAAGAGCAGGGATAGTGCTGTGGCTGGGCACAGAGCCACAGAGTTGTCAGGTTGGAAGGGACCTCAAGGATCATCCAGTTCCAACACCCCTGCCATGAGCAGGGACATCTCACATTAGATCAGGTTCCTCAGAGCCACATCCAGCCTGGCCTGAAAAACATCCAGGGATGAGGCTTCCACCACCTCCTTGGGCAACCTGTGCCAGTGTCTCACCACACTCACGCTGAAGAACTTCTTCCTAACATCTCATCTAAATCTCCCCTCCTATATCTATCCCCCCCAGTCCTATCACTACCTGAGAACCTGAAAAGTCCCTCCCCAGCTTTCTTGTAGCTTCCTCAGATCCTGGAAGGCCACAACAAGATCTCCTGGGAGTCTTCTCCAGACTGAACAACGCCAACTCAGCCTGTCCTCATAGGAGAGGAGCTTCAGCCCTCTGATGTCACAGGGGAGGGGACCCAAAGAGATCATCGAGTCCAACCCCCTTGCCGGAGCAGGACCATACACTCTAGCTCAGGTCACACAAGAACGTATCCAGACAGGCCTGGAAAGGCTCCAGAGAAGGAGACTCCACAACCTCTCTGGGCAGCCTGTGCCAGGGCTCTCACCCTTACACTCAAGAAGTTCTTTCTCATGTTGCACTGGAACCTCCTGTGCTGCAGCTTCCATCCATTGCTCCTTGTCCTATGCCAGGGAGCAAATGAGCAGAGCCTGTCCCCCCAGTCCTGACCCCCAGCCCTCAGATATTTATAAGCATTTATTAAATCCCCTCTCAGTCTTCTCTTCTCCAGATTAAAAAGCCCCAAGTCCCTCAGGCTCTCCTCATCAGGCAGTGTTCCAGTCCCCTCATCATCCTCGTGGCCCTTCTCTGGACATGTTCCAGAGTCTGTCATGACCAAACTGCTGATGGCCTGGGCACCTGAACACCATCAGCTTTCTTCAGAGGGTTTTCCAGTTTCTCTCTGAAACTCAGGAAATAATACACAAACTGGCCTGCAAGACCGTTGCAGCTCTGAGGACACCTACTCCAAATTTCAAAGGCAGTAGAATTAAGGGTGCCTACAGAAGCTTGATTTGACTACTCTTTAATGAGTCCTTGATGAAGAACTTCTGGCTCCTCTTTGGGACTCATCCCTCCTTACCCTTGCTTGAGAGCTGGAATGTCCAGATGTCTGGCACAAGTTGCTGCTGTAGCATGCAAAGATAAGTAAAGTTTGAAGGTATAAAACCTGTATAAGCCTAACTAGTGTGAAAATCCAGCCACAAGGCATCTCAGGATGTAACCTTTAAGTTGTTACATGCCTTTGATGATAATCTCTCCATGCTCTAGTTCTCTACCTATGAAATGAGGTTAATGGTACCTCTCCCTCACAGTTATGCTATGAAAGGAAATTAGTGTTTGCTAAGCATTCAAATGCTACAGTGATGAGCACCACAGCAGAACTCAGGAAGAAATTAATGTCTGCCTGAAGAGCTTGAATAGCATGTGGGAACTAAGGCATGAATTTATACTTTGAGGAATGAGGGGAAAACAAGGTCTTGAGTAATTTTTCAGGTAATTAAAGTAATTTATTTGGGGCATTGAATGAGACAAGGACTCCTGCAAGTAGCAGGGCATCAGGTAATTAAAGAGTGTGATGTAGTGCATATGCAAAAGGAGGCCAGACTGAGGCTTGCTAGGAATTCTCAGGTCTGACACTTGCAGCATGCAGTTAGCTTTACTGGTGGTGTGTGAATGTAGAGAAAGTAGAGAATATGGAGCAGCAGTTCCTTGGATTTCAGGATGCGGTGGAAATTCCATAGCAGCAGGTTATGGACGTGATGCTGGCTACAAATGAGCCAAAATCTCCTTAGTGTTAAAATAGCAGAAGTAAACTTTGCTGAGTGTGAGATCTCAGCACTCTGCAGGCATCTGTGAGGTGTGGGGGACCATGCTTCTCTGCTCCTACAGCCCCACAGAGGGGAAGGAAGGAACAAACCTTTTGGATTTATCCAGCCTATGTTGTACTTGCTAAGCATGATGTAAAATCTGGAGGCTCTGTGCAAGGCACTTGGAGAAAACATCTTTATAAAGCCCATGTGAAGACAGACCAGCAGAGACTGTTTTCCAGGTATCAAAGTTAAGCTCATAGGTGTAGACCTGCTGCTTTTAAGACTTGTGTGCATGGTTGTGGAGTTGAGGAGAACAAGGATGGAAGGGAAGATATTTGTGGGACAGCAAGAAGTGCCTTTGGAGATACTCAAAACTTAGCTGGACAAGGCTGCAAGCACCCTGATCTACCTACTTGAGATAGATCCAGTTTCAAAGCTGGCTGTGCACTCAGCAGAGGACTTCCAGAAGGCCCTTCCAAGCTCAAGTATGATGTGGTTTTATGAAAGGGGACTTTGACTGTGGAAGGAAGAGAGACTGTGGAAAGCAGAAAGGAGTAAAGAGAGATTGAAGACTTCTCTAGGGGAAATACTGTTGGAATGAAACTGTGAGAAATAAAAAGTCAACCCAAAAGCATACAGGTACAATGTGAAGTATGAACTCAGTAAATTGTGTTTACAAATCTGTTTGCAAACTCTTCCTTTGGGGGTATTTAACAAGGTCTGTGTCTGCTCAGAGCTGTGTTGTTTTGGATAACGCAATTGCTCTCCTAGAGGGAGAAACTCTTTGTTCAACAGTGCACCTTCCTGCTGTTCTGTCAGCTGGTAGCATCTCTGTTGAGGAGGGAATTAAAAAAAAAAAATCATAATTCAGCATGCATTCTGGAAAAAAAAATGCATTAAAAAAATAAAAAGAATGTTACACAAATATATTGTTTTAAAGGCAGAGCGGTGTTAGCTTTTTGACCTTGCTTGCTGCAAGCTAGAGTAGAAAATAATTTAAAGCCCTGATGACCTGCTACCTGCACCCCATTTGTAGGAGCCCAGTTGAAGCTGTGTAGTCAGCAAGAGATGATTCATAGCAGGAGCTTCAGGCTGCAGTGCTAGCTCTGCAGGCAGGTGGTTGTGACTGCCCATCAATAATTAAATAGGGTGCAGCAGGCTGGTGGAACTGCTGGCCTCTCAGAAATTCCTGTGTGTGGTGGTCTCTGAAATGCTCCTTCTTTAGCTCATCCCATATTTCATCTGGGATTCCCAGGGGATTTTTGGAGGAGTTACACAGGTGTCCCCAGCACTTCTGTGTCTGTTATCCTTCACTTGTGCCATACCTTCCCTGGAAAAAACAGAGAAGTCTTCTAGAGCCTAGAGCATTAATCAACAGAATCACAGAATGGTCTGGGTTGGAAGGGACCTCCAAAGCTCATCCAGTCCAACCCCTCCCCTGCAGTCAGCAGGGACATCCTCAACTAGATCAGGTTGCCTACAGCCCTGTCCAGCTTCACCTTGAGTATCTCCAAGGATGGAACCCAATCATCTCCCCAGGTAGCCTGTTCCAGTGTTCCACCACCCTCATGGTGCAGAACCTGTTCCTAACATCCAATCTCAATCTGCTCTGCTCTAGTTTGAAACCACTGCCCTCATCCTGTCCCTGCAGGCCTTTGCAAACAGTCTCTCTGCAGCCTTCTTGTAGCCTCCTTCAGGCCCTGGCAGGCTGGTGCTTGGGGCTATGGTTTAAGGTAAATCTTGTAGAGTAGGGTTAGGGGTTGGACTTGGTGCTCCTGAGGAGCTTCTCCAACCTGGATGTTTGTGTGATTCTGTGATCCTTTTGTAACTGGTACTTGAGTTTCATGCTGCCGTTTGGTGCTTGTGTTTAATTCTTGGGTGGGTAGAAAACAAGGCTCCTTTCATTTTTTTTTTTTTAATGACTACTTATCTGAACTTTTCCTCTTATAATGAATCTGAAGGGCTGTGGATTTTGTAGGGCAGATTGTGTCGAGCAAATTGTTTCCAGAGGCTGAGCAGATCTGTCGAAGGCTGTTGTTACAGCCTGGACTTGGTGGCCCTTTGTGCTGCACGGATAATTGAGCTTTTTACAGCCACATGGCTGTTCACAGTAGGTTGTTTTCTTCCTCATAGATAATGACAGAAGTTGATTAGCTGTTGGTTTAAGATTCTTACAAAAATACAATGCTGGTGGCATAATTATTCAGGAGGTTACATCAGCATGAGTAGAGAAGGCAGCCAAGGTAACACACTGCTCCATTGTAGGAAAATAGCTTTAATACGTGAAAAGATACTGAAAGCCTTTAGGTTTCTCCCAATATTTCATTAAGACGATTTTTAAAAAAACAAGCTGTGAAAGCCATTGCTTGGAATGTCGTGTCCAGAGAAGGGCAACGAGGCTGGTGAGAGGCCTCGAGCACAAGCCCTATGAGGAGAGGCTGAGGGAGCTGGGATTGTTTAGCCTGGTGAAGAGGAGGCTCAGGGGAGACCTTCTTGCTGTCTACAACTACCTGAAGGGTGGTTGTGGCCAGCAGGAGGTTGCTTTCTTCTCTCAGGCAACCAGCACCAGAACAAGAGGACCCAGTCTCAAGCTGTGCCAGGGAAAGTTTAGGCTGGAGGTGAGGAGAAAGTTCTTCACCGAGAGAGTCATTCCCCACTGGAATGGGCTGCCCAGGGAGGTGGTGGAGTCACCGTCCCTGGAGGTGTTCAAGGCGCGCTTGGACGTGGCACTTGGTGCCATGGTCTAGTCTTGAGGTCTGTGGTAATGAGTTGGACTTGATGATCTTTGAGGTCTCTTCCAACCTTGCTATACTGTGATACTGTGAATGAATCCTTACATAGCTTCAATATGTTGGTATTATATGTACTGCTAAATCATCAGTGGATTTGCAGGGTAAGAAGAAAGCAGTTTTGGTCAGTGATCTCTTATTTTTGTGAGAAAAGAGCTTCTAAGTCTCGGTGACCTTTAGGCATCTCAGCATGGCAGCTGTGGAGGTGCTGGATCCAGTGCAGAGGAGTGCAAGGAAGCTGGGGAAGGACCTGGAGAATAAATCTGAGGAGAAGAGACTGAGGGAGCTGGGGATGGTTAGTNTATGGTTTAAGGTAAATCTTGTAGAGTAGGGTTAGGGGTTGGACTTGGTGCTCCTGAGGAGCTTCTCCAACCTGGATGTTTGTGTGATTCTGTGATCCTTTTGTAACTGGTACTTGAGTTTCATGCTGCCGTTTGGTGCTTGTGTTTAATTCTTGGGTGGGTAGAAAACAAGGCTCCTTTCATTTTTTTTTTTTTAATGACTACTTATCTGAACTTTTCCTCTTATAATGAATCTGAAGGGCTGTGGATTTTGTAGGGCAGATTGTGTCGAGCAAATTGTTTCCAGAGGCTGAGCAGATCTGTCGAAGGCTGTTGTTACAGCCTGGACTTGGTGGCCCTTTGTGCTGCACGGATAATTGAGCTTTTTACAGCCACATGGCTGTTCACAGTAGGTTGTTTTCTTCCTCATAGATAATGACAGAAGTTGATTAGCTGTTGGTTTAAGATTCTTACAAAAATACAATGCTGGTGGCATAATTATTCAGGAGGTTACATCAGCATGAGTAGAGAAGGCAGCCAAGGTAACACACTGCTCCATTGTAGGAAAATAGCTTTAATACGTGAAAAGATACTGAAAGCCTTTAGGTTTCTCCCAATATTTCATTAAGACGATTTTTAAAAAAACAAGCTGTGAAAGCCATTGCTTGGAATGTCGTGTCCAGAGAAGGGCAACGAGGCTGGTGAGAGGCCTCGAGCACAAGCCCTATGAGGAGAGGCTGAGGGAGCTGGGATTGTTTAGCCTGGTGAAGAGGAGGCTCAGGGGAGACCTTCTTGCTGTCTACAACTACCTGAAGGGTGGTTGTGGCCAGCAGGAGGTTGCTTTCTTCTCTCAGGCAACCAGCACCAGAACAAGAGGACCCAGTCTCAAGCTGTGCCAGGGAAAGTTTAGGCTGGAGGTGAGGAGAAAGTTCTTCACCGAGAGAGTCATTCCCCACTGGAATGGGCTGCCCAGGGAGGTGGTGGAGTCACCATCCCTGGAGGTGTTCAAGGCGCGCTTGGACGTGGCACTTGGTGCCATGGTCTAGTCTTGAGGTCTGTGGTAATGAGTTGGACTTGATGATCTTTGAGGTCTCTTCCAACCTTGCTATACTGTGATACTGTGAATGAATCCTTACATAGCTTCAATATGTTGGTATTATATGTACTGCTAAATCATCAGTGGATTTGCAGGGTAAGAAGAAAGCAGTTTTGGTCAGTGATCTCTTATTTTTGTGAGAAAAGAGCTTCTAAGTCTCGGTGACCTTTAGGCATCTCAGCATGGCAGCTGTGGAGGTGCTGGATCCAGTGCAGAGGAGTGCAAGGAAGCTGGGGAAGGACCTGGAGAATAAATCTGAGGAGAAGAGACTGAGGGAGCTGGGGATGGTTAGTGTAAAACAGAGGAGGCTGAGGGGGGACCTCATGGCCGTCTGCAGTTACCTGAAGGGACATTGTGGAGAGTTCTTTTCTCACAGATGTTTAATGGTTGAAGAAGAGGGAATGGCCTCAAGCTGCCACTGGGTAGGTTTAGACTGGACATTAGGAGACATTTTTTGCTGGCGAGAGTGGTCAGGCGTTGGAATGAGCTGCCCAGGGAGGTGGTGAAGTCCCCAGCCCTGAATGTGTTTCAAGGTGTTTTGTCTGTGGTGCTTGGGGCTATGGGTTAGGGTGCACCTTGTAGAATAGGGATATGACTTGGACTCATCCTCCTGAGGGGCTTTGCCAACTGTGATTCTGTGACTTAGAGTATGTCTTATGTAATTAATTGATGAATTATAAGTGGAATCAGCTTTATGTAGATATCTATATTTATGTAGATATGTGAGGCTTTTTAGTCTGGAGAGAAGACTGAGAGGGGATCCAATAAATATCTATCAATAGCTGAGGGCTAGGGGTCAGGAAGGAAGGGACAGGGACAGCCTCTGCTCACTTGTGCCCTGGCATAGGACAAGGGGCAAGGAATGGAAACTGCAGCACAGGAAATTCACCCTCAATGTGAGGAAGAACTTTTTGCCTTAAGGGTGACAGAGCCCTGGCACAGGCTGTCCCGTGAGGTTGTGGAGTCTCCTTGTCTGGAGCCTTTCCAGCCCTGTCTAGATGTGTTCCTATACAACCTGCACTGGATTCTATGATCCTGCTCTGGCAGCAGGGTTGGACCTGAACATCTTCAGAGGTCCCTTCCAGCCCCTAACATCCTGTGGTGCTGTGATATGTAGACTACCACTAACTGATACAGGAGTGTGTACAAACAAGAAGAAAAGTTGTAACTTGATTTGAATTAACCTGGAAAAAATAATTCATTAAACAGTCATGGTCACTTCTGCTCATTTTAACTACCTCTCTAAACAGTTAAACCTATTCTTATAAGTCTTTCTTGGTAGCAATTTATATATATATAAATTATATATATTAAAAAATATAGATATAAAAATTAAAACTAAAAGACAATCTGAGAAACCAACATTTTTTTTAAAATCAGTAATAATTTAATAGGTGAATGATCTAAATGTTTGTTGTCCATTTGATTACTGTAGTGATTGGAAATGATCAGTAGTTCTCAGAAGGCCACTGGATGATGTATCTGTCTGTAGGCTCCTAATTTCAGTTTGTGGAATCTGGAAAAAATGTCCATTTTTGAAGTCCAGTCTAATACAGTGAAAAGGACTAGAGCATGGAGAGAGAGGTTAGCTCATGATCTCTAAATGAGAGAACACACATTTAAGTATTTTGGTGTTATATTTATCTTACTGTGTACTGTGACATCTTGGGCATTTTCCTTTTTTAATTTTTTTTTTGTTTTCTTTACTGATGAGTGTACTTTAATCCATCAACTGAGCCTTGGGCAACTGAGTGACCCTGTTTTATTTGTTTATTTATTTTCTCAAAGAGGGAATTTAATTAATTTTCTGAATAACAAGCCTGGGACCTCTTGCTCTTCCTGCATCTTGCAATCCTTTTAAAGTACTTGAAACGTACAGTTAGTTATGGTACAGAGTACTCCCTGAATTTTCCATCTAGGGAAGTTGTGGGGCTTTTTTGGTTGTTCCTGCGTTTTTGTCATCAAATCATACTGTAGAATGGNATATGTAGACTACCACTAACTGATACAGGAGTGTGTACAAACAAGAAGAAAAGTTGTAACTTGATTTGAATTAACCTGGAAAAAATAATTCATTAAACAGTCATGGTCACTTCTGCTCATTTTAACTACCTCTCTAAACAGTTAAACCTATTCTTATAAGTCTTTCTTGGTAGCAATTTATATATATATAAATTATATATATTAAAAAATATAGATATAAAAATTAAAACTAAAAGACAATCTGAGAAACCAACATTTTTTTTAAAATCAGTAATAATTTAATAGGTGAATGATCTAAATGTTTGTTGTCCATTTGATTACTGTAGTGATTGGAAATGATCAGTAGTTCTCAGAAGGCCACTGGATGATGTATCTGTCTGTAGGCTCCTAATTTCAGTTTGTGGAATCTGGAAAAAATGTCCATTTTTGAAGTCCAGTCTAATACAGTGAAAAGGACTAGAGCATGGAGAGAGAGGTTAGCTCATGATCTCTAAATGAGAGAACACACATTTAAGTATTTTGGTGTTATATTTATCTTACTGTGTACTGTGACATCTTGGGCATTTTCCTTTTTTAATTTTTTTTTTGTTTTCTTTACTGATGAGTGTACTTTAATCCATCAACTGAGCCTTGGGCAACTGAGTGACCCTGTTTTATTTGTTTATTTATTTTCTCAAAGAGGGAATTTAATTAATTTTCTGAATAACAAGCCTGGGACCTCTTGCTCTTCCTGCATCTTGCAATCCTTTTAAAGTACTTGAAACGTACAGTTAGTTATGGTACAGAGTACTCCCTGAATTTTCCATCTAGGGAAGTTGTGGGGCTTTTTTGGTTGTTCCTGCGTTTTTGTCATCAAATCATACTGTAGAATGGAAGAAGGGCACACATCCCATCTGCAGTCACTCAAACTCCCAAGCAAGCAAAGGCTTTCTAGTCACATTCAGATTGGCAAGTATAAATAAATAGGTGTGTGTCTTCCTACTACAAAGCAGAAAACTCCTGGTCATTGTCTACAGGTCTAGGGAGCTCCTCCTTCTCTACTCTGCCTTGGTGAGACCACACCTGCAATACTGAGTCCAGTTTTGGGCTCTTCAATTCAAGAGAGACAGAGACCTGCTGGAGAGATTCAAGCGGAGAGCCATGAGGATGAGTGAGGGACTTTAGCATCTCCCCTGTGGAGAGAGACTGAGAGCCCTGGAGCTGTTTAGTCTGGAGAAGAGAAGGATGAGAGGGGATCTGAACAATGTCTATCAATAGCTGAGGGGTGGGTGTCAAGTGGAACAGGCCAAGCTCTTTTTTGGTGGTCAGCAGCAATAAGCCAAGGAGCAACAGCTACAAACTGGAACAGAGGTTTTGGCTCAGCATAAGGAGAAGTTTCTTTACAGAGAGGGTGGCAGAACCCTGGAACATGCTGCTCGGAGAGGTTGTGGAGTCTCCTTCTCTGGTGACTTTCCAAACCCACCTGGATGCATTCCTGTATGGACTACCCTAGGGGATCCTGCCTTGGCAGAGGAGTTGGACTGGATGATCTTTGGAGGTCCCTTCCAATCTCTAACATTCTGTGATATAGGAGGTGATGTGATTTTGTTGGGGTTTTTTGGGGGGTTTTGTTGGTGGTGGTGATGGGGTTTTAACACACAATTTCTGGTATTGTAACTGCCAGTTGCAATTTCTGCTTATTTATTTATTTAGAGTGTGTGTAGTGCTCAGCAGAGCAGGAGGATGGTCAGTTGTGGATGTGACAGCTTGGCCGACAGATCCAGATGTATGTGGCCTGCCTTTATGTTTGACCTAAGGTCACTGGGGATGCCTTAACTTAAGGCTGAGTTGGAAAAAAATGTTAACAGGAAGCTCTGCAGGGAAGAAGCAGAGAAAGTAAAATTTAAGCAGCTTTTGCATCTGCAAATTCAGCTGTTTTATTCAGACTGTGGTCTTGAGTTGTAGTGTGATTTTCCGTGCATCTTAAAATGCATGGGGAGTTTTATTTGCTTGTTTGTTTAATGCTGCTGCATGGAAAACAAAGCTCTGAAAATTTTGTCTGCAGTGATTGCACTTTCCCTGCTTGGTGTTTATTGTATCAAGCAGACTTGTAGAGTTGACAGTAGGGTTTTTTGGTGAGACTTTATATTGTCTTGGCTGTGCCTTGCTGTAGGCCAGCCAAAAATTTGGTCACACAGATGCCTGAGTAACTCTCATTAGTGTGAGTAGCTCCACTGGTGGAGGTTAGATGCAAGAGTCTGTAGCAGTGAACCCTGAAGAAAATGGTTTGTTTAGGCAGAATAAAATGTTAATTCTAAGAGTTGCTTCTAAATGTTTGCTGTCTGCTTCATGTTTCTGTGCTCTCTTCTGCTTGTTGGCAGGGATTTAGACCCAGAGATCAGCATCCTTAGATTGTTTGCCCTAAAACAATTTGTGAGCATGTGTGGTTTTATTTCATTTTGGTTTGCAAGTGAAATTGTTCAGACTTTAAAAAACAAAGCCAGTTGATTAGTTCTGCATTATTTCATTTCATTGCATGCTTTCAACCTTGTTCATTAAAGTTGAAGTGGAAAACCTGGGTCTGAAGAACTGCTGTTGACAGGAACTGTTAGCATGGGGCACAAAACTCAATAATCATTGATTAATACAGCTTACTGCTGATTTCTTGCCACTGACAAAACCAATTATTATTGCCAATATCTTTTATACATGAACTTTTATTTTGAATTTAAAATGTTGGTCTGTAATAATAATAATAGCAGCAACATTTTAAACTGTAATAATGGCAGAGGCTGAGGAAGGAAGGGGAAAAAAAACAAAACAGAAAAAGGAATAGAATCATAGAATGATATGGGCTGAAAGGGACCTCCAAAGGTCATCTTGTCCAACCCCCCCCTTCAGTCAATAGGGACATCCTCAACTAGATCAGATTGCCTACAGTCCTGTCGAGCCTCACCTTGAGTATCCCCAGGGATGGAGCCCAACCACCTCCTCTGTTCCAGCATTCCACCACCCTCGTGGTGCAGAACCTGTTCTTAACATCCAATCTCAATCTGCTCTGCTCTGCTTCGAAGCCATTGTCTTCATCCTGTCTCTGCAAACAGTCTCTCTGCAGCCTTCTTGTAGCCCCCTTCAGGTACTGGCAGGCTGCTCTGAGGTACCCCTGGAGCCTCCTCTTCTCCAGGCTGAACACCCCCAGCTCCCTCAGCCTGGCTTTGTAGCAGAGCTGCTCCAACCCCCTGATACTTTTCGTGAGGCTTATTTAACACTGACCCCAAAATGGTGTTCCAGTGAAGCAGGTAGATATATTGTATTTAATATTAAATGCATTAAATTGCTCATCAAGTGCGGTGATTGTTGTTGCTGTTAGTTTACTTCACTTGAAATAAAATGGTCTTCAGGTGGAGCTGTAGAGAGGACCTGACTGCTGCTCTTCAGTGTATGAAAGCAAACTGTTTTTAGAGAATCAGTGTGAAGGAACGTGTGCTTTCTTTGCTGTGCAGGCCAGTGGTGCTGCTGAAGTTTTTAGGCTGGGTTTTGGCAGGGGATAAGCACTTTGGCACCTGTATGTAGAGAATGCACACGTGAGTAAGTGACAGCTTGAAGGGTTTTTGGTAGGTTGCAAGAGGCAGAGGATTAACAGTGTACTTACATTGATCTTCCCTGCTAGAGCAGCTCAGTGTTGCTTCTTCAGATGTGTGAAAAGAGAGACCTGAAGAACTTGTAACAAAGTGGGCTTCTGAGTGGGCAGTCACTGTGGAATAAATCATGTAAGCATGGGGCTTACAGTTGCAGCACAAAAGTCGAGCATAGAAAGCTTTGTAGGACTGAGTGGCTGCCCTGCCTGTGGGACTTGTGGTGGCTGCAGCAAGGAGGAGAGCAAATAGGGCAGGACATGGATGATCTTTCCTTTGAGCTTCTCTTGTGGGAGCATTTTTAATGGGAAAAAAAAACAAAAACAAAAAACCGTGATGTTGGAATTTTGACTCTCAGACGTGTGCGTGTGTGTGTGTGTACACTTACGGTTTGGGAGTTATTACCTCTGAGTAGAAACTTACTTCAAGAAGAGCATGTACCAAATCCCCTTATGCTGCTCCTCAAATGTAGATAAGCTGCATTTAGAATCACAGAATCAGTCAGGGTTGGAAGACACCACAAGGATCATCCAGTGCCAACCCCCCTGCCATGGGCAGGGACACCTCACACTAGATCAAGCTGTTCACAGCCTGATTCAGGCTGGCCTTAAACACCTCCAGGGATGAGGCTTCCACCACCACCCTGGGCAACCCATTCCAGGGTCTCACCACCCTCATGGTGAAGAACTTCTTCCTAACATCTCATCTAAATCTCCCATCCTCTAGCTTTGTTCCATTCCCCCAGTCTTATCACTACCTGACAGCCTAAAGAGTCCCTTCCCAGCTTTCTTGTAGGCCTCCTTAAGATACTGAAAGGCCACAATAAGGTCACCT
>WBNM01031742.1:25320-38359 GCA_013399055.1 Ramphastos sulfuratus | reverse complement strand
CCCTCACCATGCTGGGATTCTGATTCCATGAGGTGCTTTGGAATGGAGCCCCCCACCCCTTCCAGAGTACCCATTCTCAGCAAGGATGGTTCTGTGCTGGCCAGAGCTGGTTTAGGTTGGATAAAGACCCTAAGCAGCCTCAGCACCCTCCTGGTGTGTGGCAGCAGCTGGGCTCTGCTCCTGGGGGGGGCTGGGGACCAATCTCTCTCCTTCTCCATTTGGCACCAGTGCTGTGGGCACTACCTCACCCTTACCCCTTGCCCTGACCCTCGCTGGGCAGGTTCCACTCCCAAAGCCTGGAGGCTTCCCAAGCCAAACAGAGGCAGCAAGAAGGAGCTGGGGAAAGATGCTAATCCAGCCAATTAGCAATCAAGCAGCAAGCCAGGGCCCACCTACAGACTCAGCACTATCCAGCATCCAACCCTGGATCCCTTTCCAGCTGATACCATAGGCAGGAGAAGCCTATTTAAGAGCTTGCTGTTTGGATAGAGCCTGCTGGAATCTGCTGCACTGTTTTTACTACTTCTTCAGGCCAGCTCTCAGTCTTGGCCAGCACCCCTGATTTCCAGCCTCATATCACACTGGAGGGTTGTTTTATTTTATTCTCAGCAGCTACTTGAGCTTCCAGACAGGACAGACTGGAAGGGAGCATTCTCTTGGAGCAGCCTCTGGCTCCTGGGGTGGGTGTTCCTTGTGCAGCCAGCCTGGGCTTCATCAGGAACAAAGACATTCAAACCTCACACCGAGCTCTGCCTTGCTCCATCCTCGAGCTGGGCACCTGCTGTGAAATCAGGGCAAGCTGTGGCCTCCTGGAGAGACAACTGTGGGCTCATTTTGGTTGGAAGAGATCTCTCTTGAGGCCAGTCCTTACCCCAGCACTGCCAAGTCACCACTAAGCCTTGGCACTCAGCACCACAGCTACACAGCTTTGAAACTCCTCCAGGGAAGGGGACTTGAGGAGGAAGTTGTTGCCAGAGAGAGTGATTGGCATTGGAATGGGCTGCCCAGGGAGGTGGTGGAGTGCCCATCCCTGGAGGTGTTCAAGACAAGCCTGGATGGGGCACTGAGTGCCATGGTCTGGGTGATTGGCTGGGGCTGGGTGCTAGGGTGGGCTGGGTGAGCTTGGAGCTCTCTTCCAACCTGCCTGATTCTATGATTCTGTGACTCTGTGATTCTATGACTCCACCACTGCCCAGGGCAGCCTGGGTCAGGGCTTGACCACTCCTTTGTGGAAAAGTTTTGTTTTTTTTTTCTTCCTCCTGTCTGACCTTAAATTCTTTGCTGTGAGGGTGCAGGAGNATTTTCTTGGGGTTTTCCAAAAACCCCGGGCGCCAAAACCCCCCTGGGCGGGGGGGGTTTTTCCGCAATCCCCCCCCCCCCCCCCCCCCCCCCCATGCTGGGGTTCTATGAAAGTCCCAAGAAAACTTGGCTGTGCTTTTCCCAATGAAGTTTGTGCCAGATGATCCTTGAGGTCTGCTTCCAAGCTGGAATTCCTTGGTTCTGTGCTTCCCTGCAAATGATGAGCCCCAGGAAGGGCACATGGAAGGCTCAGTCAAGCAGTGTTTGACACTCTGCACCCACAGGAGAGGTTTGATCTTGGAAGGGAGAAAGGAAAAGCGTTTGAAGGGCTGTTGGGCAGAGGAACTGCCTTCCCTCCAGGCCACAGCACCTTGGGAATCCTGTGATTAACCTGTCCTGGCAGATGCTTCCTGCTTTCAGCAGCAGGAACTCCAGATCTAGTTGCATCTCCAAGAGGAATTTGGTGTTTGGAGGATTAAGACCTCTTTTCCTTCTGGAAAGCTGACCAGGCTCACCCAGAGGCTCTGGCAAAGCTCTCCATGGGAGCAGGGAAGGGGCTGAGGGCTTTGCTTTCACAGCTCCTTGGCAATATGGCATGCACCCCTCATGCCTTCCCCCAGCACCCTTTGGTTCCATGCTGGCTTAGGGGAAGGCTCCTTCCAGGTCAGTCCCTGCCTCCCTGCAGCACTGCAGCTTCTCCATGGAGTTTGGCTGCCCAAGAAGTGGCAAAGAGGCCAAAGCCCTGTGGGGGCTGCTGAGAACACAGCTGGAGGTGGCAAGGCTCACAGACCTGCTGACAACCTTCAGCTAAGGGTCTGAAGGGGTTGGGGCTTCTTCTGTTGTTCCAGCTCCAAGGAACTCCTCATTCTTTACACTTCTGGCATAGCAAAAGCACAGAGCCAAGAGCCACACTTAGCAAAGGGAGGAGCAGAAAAGCAGGAGGGGTCCTGCATGTCTATCCCTTTGCCTTCTGGAGAGGACTTTCCACCCAGGGTCCTTGAGGGAGTTGCTAAAGGCTGGGGCTGAAGACAGGCTGCAAGGATGGAGCCTTCCCCTCAGCTGCTGCCATCACTTCTCCTGGAATGCCTGAGCTGGGCAGGCTCAGAGGAAGCTTGGAGCCACCTCCCCTGCACTGCATCCTCCTGTGAGGTGTGCTCCAGCAGAGTCTGCTCTGCTTCAGCTGCCACTCAGATCCCCTCCAAGCTTGGACTCTGATTGTGTTCTAAATTCTCAGCTCATGTACTGAGGTGAGGCTTTGAGGGTCTTCAACTTAGTCACCACTCGGGGTCCACTCTGAGATCTCTTTGTGCACCCCAATCCTTTCTGTTGAAACTGTAGAATCACAGAATCACATCTGGGGTTGGAAGAGATCTTTAAAGGTCATCCTGAACTGAATTCCCTTCCAACTGTACTGATGTGAATGATCCCAGAGCAGAGATGCTAAAAAAAAACCAAATGAGCATTGTAACTTTTTGATGATCAGGCCAAACTTTATATTTATAATATAAATATTTATATTATTCTTCACAAGTAAAGAGAATTTTCATTCAAACCCTTTTAAAGTTGAGCATCCTCTGGTTGGGGTAATAATGCCAAAAAAAAAAAAAAAAAAGGAGAGAATTTCTCACAAATAAAGATCATTTTTCACAAATAAAGAGAATTTTCTTTAAGCCCTTTCAAGTTTAGCATCCTCTTTTTTGGGGCAATAATGCCAAAGAAAGAGAATTTCTCACAAATAAAGAGAATTTCAATTTAATCCCTTCTAAGTTTAGCATCCTCTGCTTGGGGTAATAATATCAAATAAAAAGAATTTTTCACAAATAAAGAGAATTTTTCTTTAAGCCCTTTCAAGTTTAGCATCCTCTGCTTGGGGTAACAATGCCAAAGAAAGAGAATTTTAATTTGAGCCCTTTCAAGTTTAGCATCCTCTGGCTGGGGGCCAAATAAAGAGAAGTTTTCATAAATAAAGAGAATTTTTCTTTAAGTCCTTTCAAATTTAGCATCCTCTGCTTGGGGTAACAATGCTAAATAAAGAGAATTTCTCACAAATAAAGAGAATTTCAATTTAAGCCCTGTCACATTTAGCATCCTCTGGTTGGGGTAACAATGCCAAAGAAAGAGAATTTTCCACAAATAAAGAGAATTTCAATTTAAGCTCTTTTAATGTTTAGCATCCTCTGCTTGGGGTAATAATGCTAAATAAAGAGAATTTCTCACAAATAAAGAGAATTTCAATTTAAGCTCATTTTAAAGCTTAGCATCCTCATGTTGGGGTAATAATGCCAAATAAAGAGAATTTTAATTTCAGCCCTTTCACATTTAGCATCCTCTGGTTTGGGTAACAATGCCAAATAAAGAGAATTTTTCTTTAAGCCCTTTTAATGTTTAGCATCCTCTGGCTGGGGCAATAATGTCAAATAAAGAGAATTTCAGTTTAAGCCCTTTCAAAGCTTAGCATCCTCTTGTTGGGGTAACAGTGCCAAATAAAGAGACTCTTTCACAAATAAAAAGAACTTTAGTTTAAGCCCTTTCAAGTTTAGCCTCCTCTGCTTGGGGTAACAAAGCCAAATACAGAGAATCTTTCACAAATAAAGAGAACTTTTCTTTGAGCCCTTCTAAGTTTAGCATCCTCTGGTTGGGGTAACAATGCCCACTGGGGGAAAAAAACCAAACCCAAAGCTGTGTACTCAGCTTTCTTGTCTCTAACTTCACTTCTTTACCTTCCTATTCACCTGCTGGGCATCCCCAGGGAAGCCAAGAGTTGGTTATTTATTTATCAACCTGTTTGAGCAGACCCCACCGAGGCTGTTTGCTGACAAAGGCATTTATCTGCCGGCAAATGCAACCCGACCTGCCCCGAGCCTGGGGTGAAAGCAGCCTTTGACTCCACCAGCAAGCCTCAAAGGGCTTTTTGTTCACAGAGCTCCTTACTCCGAGTGCTGCAGAAGGCTCAAGTGTCGCTGGATTGGCCTGACAATTGCTCCAGTGCCTTTGTAAGCTGAGGTGGGTCTGGGGGAGCAGCTCTGCTGGGCTGGGACAGGTCCTTCTGCAGCCCTCCATGCTGAGCCTTTCTGGCCTCCCATTTCTACTGTTTCTTCTCTGCAGCTCTAGGCAAAGCAAAACAGGTGGGAGCCAACCAAAAAAAAAAAAAGAGGTCATTGTCTTCCTCCAGGCTGGGGAACAGAATGGAGAGCAACATGGCAGTGGCAGAGTTTCCTTTGGGACCCTTTGGGCTTCTGCTGTGTCCAACAGCTGGTGCACAGCTCTGGAAATGTCTGAGTGGTTGAGGCTCAGGGAGCAAGAGAGTGGCTGAGGCTCAGGGGCTGAGCGAGTGGCTGAGGCTCAGTGGTTGAGGTTCAGGGGTTGAGGCTCAGGGGCTGAGAGAGTGGCTGAGGCTCAGGGGCTCACTGATCAAGGCTCAGGGGCTGAGAGAGTGGCTGAGGCTCAGGGGCTCACTGATCAAGGCTCAGGGGCTGAGAGAGTGGCTGAGGCTCAGGGGCTCAGAGGCTCAATGGCTGAGGTTCAGGGGCTGAGTGGTTGAGGCTCAGGAGCTCTTCATCAAAGCTCTTCCAAAGCCATGCAGCCAGAGGAGCTGAGGCCGTGGGTATGGCTGGCATCAGCACCACTCCAAGCCCTCTCAGTGGAGCTGTGTTCATGTCCCATGTTGCCAGGCAGAAGAGAAAGAACACAGAAAATCTCTGCCTGGGGTCAAGTCCCAACTCCAGGACTGAATTTCAACCTGCCGCATGCCCACAGGCTGGGCAGCACCCTCAGACTAAGGGTGCCCAGGGGTTCAACCAGAGCAAGGGGAGTCCAACTGTCTCCTTCAGAGGCCCTCCAACATGTCTCTGGTCTTCAGGCAGGAGGGGACTGCAGAGTTCAGGACACAAACACATCCTGAGACCTCCTCCAGAGAGTAAAGCTTTAGGAAGGGGGAGGCTGGAACAAGCCAGGCGAGACTGCTCAGACCAGAGGGGAACACTCTGGGCCCACAGGTTTCCCCCTCAAGAGGAAAAAAAAAAAAAGGACAAATTTATATGGATGTTGTCCTCCACCAGGGATTGAGTCAGCAGCACCAGGGGCAGTGATGGGGACAGGGACACCACTTGGCTGCAGGAAGTCCCAAGGTGTGTGTCTGACTTTGCAAGCAGCGAGGATCTTTGGCAGGATCTCCACTCTTGACAAGTTTAAAATAGAACACAAAGAAAAGTCTGTTTGGGGGGGGGGGGGAAATCAGAAAAAAAATAAAATCCTTATTAAAAAAAAAATAAAAATCAGGCAAGAAGAAGAAGAAGAAGAAAATTCTTCACATTTAAAACTCTTTTTATTGCTCTCATTGCTTAAGATAGCATTACCATAAATCGACTCGACCATAACATTATTTGGAAACCAAAAAGGATTACCACATCTATTAGAATATTTAAACCATATGTCTGGGGTTCAGGAGCTCCCAGTCCCACAGAGCATGCACACCCTGGCCAGGGAGGCTTTTGCTCTGCTTGGCAGGGAGCTGAGAGCTCTTCACAGAGAGGAGGAAGACTCTGTCCCTCCGTCGGGCACTTCTTTGTGCTCTCATGGCAGAGTTTAGCCAGGACCTCAATGCAGTGTAGCACAGGGAGGGTGGGAAGGGACCTCTGGAGATCACTCAGTCCAACCCTCTGCTAAAGCAGGGCACCCGCAGCAGCTTACCCAGATGCACAATGCCCAGGGTGGGGTTGGAAGCTCTGCAGAGAAGGAGACTCCACAACCTCTCTGCCAGCCTGCTCCAGGGCTCCAGCACCCTCACACCACACAACTTTCTTCTCCAGTTCAGATGGAACCTCCTGGCTTCCAGTTTGTGCCCATTGTCCCTTGCCCTGGGCACCACTGACAAGAGTCTGGCCCCATCCTCTTGCCCCCCACCCTTTATGTCTTGCTGAGCATTGCTCAGATGCCCTCTGGGGCTGCTCCTCTCCAGACTCTCAGCCCCAGGTCTGTTTCCTCCTCACAGAGCTGCTCCAGGCCCCTCAGCAGCTTCGTGGCCTCTCCTGGACTGTCTCCAGCAGTTCCCTGCCTCTCTTGAACTGGGATCCCAGAACTGGACACAGGTATAGCCTGACTAGGGCAGAGTAGAGAGGGAGGAGATCCTCCCTTAGCCCACTGGTCACATTTGTCTGAGCTCACCCTCTTTTAGGAGGCTTCTCCATAACCTGCATCATTTCTTAGACTGGCTTGAATCACAGAATGAACCAGGCTGGAAAAGACCTCTGAGCTCACAGAGTCCAACCTCTCACCTAACACCTTCTAATTAACTAACCCATGGCACCAAGTGCCTCATTCAGCCTCCTCTTAAACTCCTCCAAGGATGGAGGCTCCACCATCTCCAATGCCAATCACTCTTGCTGGGAAGAACTTCCTCCTAACATCCAGCCTGAACCTGGCACAGCTTGAGGCTGTGTCCTCTTGTTCTGTCCCTGGCTGCCTGGCAGCACAGCCCAACCCCAGCTGGCTACAACCTCCCTTCAGGTAGCTGCAGAGAGCAATGAGGTCTGCCCTGAGCCTCCTCTTCCTCAAATGTTCAGTAATGGTTGGAGGGAAGGTGACAGCACCAGCAAGCAGGTAGGCAGTACAAAGACAGTGGAAGAGCAGATTGGAGGAGCTACAATTGAGCTATAAGCACTGACCACCTAACCAGCCCCTCTGCCTACAGCTGATGAACCTCCCTCCTGATCTGACCTCCTCCCCTCTGATCCTCCTGAGCTGACCTCCTCCCCTCCGATCTTACAAGAGAGACCTTACAGTNCATCTGACCTCCTCCTCCTCCTGATCAGGGCCACCCCAGGCAGCCTTTTTCTCACCAACTTCCCATCAGAAGTGCTTTTGCCTTTAGCCTCACTGGAAGCAGGCTGTGCTGCACACCAGGGAAAGGAAGAACCCACAGCAGCTTCCCCAGGGAATTCCAGCTGCTGGGAAACAACTCAAAGACAGTTTCCTCCCATTGATAGATGCTTTCTGCTCTCCTAGTTGGGGATGACCAAACTGTAAGTCTCCTCTTCACTCCTACTTAATGCCAGGGGCTCACAAGCAGAATGCTTCAAATCAAGGCCACCAGAGCCTGCAAGGCTTTTTCAGGTGGGGTTGCTCTGACCCCACTGAGAGTCAATGTGCTTACCAAGGTCAGGAAAGGGCACCACCTGCAACTTGCTCTCACTGAAGCTGCTCTGTGAGAGAAAAGTCCTTCCCAACCCCCACCAGGCTGGGATTCTGTGGTCTGCTCCCAGCACTTCTGCAGCAGCTCCCAAGGCTGCTGAGGGGAGGGCAGCTGGATCTGAGCAGGTATGAACCAGCTGAGGAGAGGGAAAAATGGGCCACTGGTGGTGCTTGGGAAAGGAGACTGGGGCAGGGGACAGGAGAAGAGAGGCATTCAGCCAAGGGTAGTTGGTGCTGTCAGGCACAGGGGTGAGCTAAAAGCCAGAGAGCAGCTCTAGGATGGTCTCAAGGTGAAGGCAACTGAGTGTCAGAGGCAGAGCAGACACCTGTGATGGAAGTGCCCACACATGCTCTGACCTCCCTGAGGGGCTTGGAACATCCTTAAACACAGTCAGGAGTGTGACTGCCATGCTGCAGTGCAGGCAAGAGGGACCACTCAGGAACCCCATCCCACCCCACCCCACTCTCCCAAGGCTAGAGAATCATAGAATGGTAAGGTTGGGAGGGACCTCACTCTTGCAAAGATTCCTTCCAGTGCTCCCCAAGACTGAACTGACTCAAGCCCCCCCTGTGCAAACCCTGGCAGCTTCTTTCTTTCATGGCCCTGCTTTCCTTTCAGCTACCTGGAGGCAAAGCAGTCTCAGCTCCAAAGCATCTGGAGGTCTGAGATGGGGCCCAGAGAGGACACCCCTGGCAAAGCCCTGATGGCACAAAGGGGTCTGCATTCAGCAGGGTGATGCCCAAAGTGTCTGTCCAGCACCTGTGGGCTGCCCTCTGCTCTGGCACAGGATCCCTGAGGCCTGGCCAAGCATCCAGATCTCAGCAGGGGGTGGGAAATTGTGCAGCAGAATCCTCCTGGCTCCATTTGTGATCCCAGGAGAGGTTTTTTTTTTCCAAGATGAACTGGAGGGACTCTTCCTTCCCATCAGCCTCTGAGCCTTTTTCCAGCGTTGTCTCCAGCCTGGCAAGCAAACTCAGAGTGTCCTACTGGGGTGGAAACTGTCTTGAGGAGAGAAATGGAGAGGAGATGCTGGAATGGGATGGGGTGGAAGGATTTTCCAGCCAGGGTCTAGGCTGGGGGTGGGGAGCACATCGTATCAGAGCTGCCTTTGGAGAGAGCCTGCTCTGCCCAGCTCTTGTCACAGCGATGGTTGATAGCGACAGCCCCGGACAGGGCTGGAGGTGCTCTGCCTGTCCCAGTCAGCGCAGGCTGGAAGGTGAGGCCAGGGCTGCAGCACCCTGCCGGGTTTGTCCTCCGGCTCCAGCCTGATTTCTGCCTCATCTGCAATGGAAGGGCTCCCTCTGGTGCAGCCAGGAATCCTCTCTGCCTCCTCCTTTCCCTCTGCTTGTTTTATTTCTCCTTCAAGAAAGGCATCTTGGCTGCCACGTACATGCCTGCTCCCGAGGGGAGGACAGCACCCAGCCTGACCTCCAATTCCTTGTCCAAATTCCAGCTCCTTGTCCCCCACCAAGCACCAAAACATCTCAAGAGAGACCAAACTCCTGGGAAAGCTTCCCCAGCAGAGCAGGGCAGGGATCACTCACCTCAGACAGAGAAACCAAGACCTGCAGCTCTGTGCTTTGAAACCATTCAGTTAGTTGTGGCCATCTCCAGGGGGATGTGAGCTCAGGTTAACATCCCAGTGTGTGGGTACCAAACAAGCACTGGGGAGACTTCAGAGATGCCTTCCAGTGCTTAAAGAGGGCTACAGGAGGGACTTTTTAGTGAGGGAGTGTAGTGATGGGACAAGAATAAAGTTTCAAACAGAAAGAGAGGAGATTTAAAGACATTTTTCACCGTGAGGGTGGTGAGGCACTGGCACACATTGCCCAAAGAGGCTGTGGATGCCTGGAAGTGCTCAAAGCTGGGTTGGACAGGAGTTGGAGCAACCTGATCTAGTTGAAGGTGTCCCTGCCCATGACAGGGACATGACCTTAGAGCTGGGCCAGAGGCTCTCTGTGAGCCTCTCTGCCCTCCCAAGGGGAAGGGAAAAGGAATCAGGGAGAGAGACTGATGAGCTGGGGGAGAAACTCAGCTGGGATGGAAATGAGAACAATCCAGTGAAATAGAGACAAGAGGTACAAAGCAGTACCCAACCCCTGGTGGCAGTGGTGGCACTCTTGTCACCACTGATGCTGGGGGCAGGCACTGGGGAAGTCCCAGCCTGGACTCAGAACAGAATTCAGGAGCTGGATTCTAGGAGTGGGTTTGGGCATACATCAATCTGGACCCAAGGCAGACTGGATGCAGTCCTCCCTGGGCAAGGGCCATTGAAAGAGAGAACTTGACCCTTCTGACCCCTCAGCTTTCTCCTGAAGATGATGTCCATAGGATGGAATCCTCTCTTGGTCAGTTTAGAACCACCTCTCCTGTCTGCTCTTCTCCACAGGTGCCACCTCAGACTTCCTGCAGCTCAAGGTCAGGCACAAGGCTTAGCACTNAGTTCTCACCAGGGCAGAGTAGAGGCAGAGAAGAACCTCCCTGGATCTGCTGGGCACACTCTGCTTAATGCCCCCCAGGACCCCATTGCCCTCTTGCCCACGAGGGCACATTGCTGCCCATGGATGCTGCCCACCAGCACTCCCAGCTCCCTCTCCCCAGGGCTGCTCTCCAGCAGATCCCCTCCCTGTGCAGAATTAGTTCTGGAGCAGCCAAGAGCAGGACACAACCCATCAGAAGGGTGCAGATGGGTCCCTGCTGCTTGTAGGTCCTGCCTTTCCCAGGAATCAGCTGTGTGAGCAGCCAGAGGTGGCTGAAGAACAGTGCTGGGCAAAACACCCTCCTGAAATCACAGGGAAGGGGCCTGGAGGCCACCAGAATCAAAGGTGCTGCAATATAGCAGCTGCTGCCACGGATGTCTTGCAGATGTGGAGGGGCACAGCTCCATCCAGGCCTAACTCAGCTGCAGCTCACAAAAACCAATCTGGCCAGGGATGATTTGAAAGGTCCCACATGAATTTATTTTTTATTTTGTTTGTTTGTTTCATCTTTTCTTCCCTTTATTTTATTTCCTTTCTTTTTTCCCCTCCTCCCCCTCTTTTTCTTTTCTTTTTAATTAAGTTTCTCCTGATTGCAAAACCAAATGTTCAAACCTGGAAGCCTGGAATAGCCCCAGGGAAAGGAGCACTCAGGAGGGGCTTGACAAAAATTACAACTCCTGCCTCACTGGTGCAGGGAGGAAAATGTGCTGGGTGCCAACCAGTGGCAGGGATGAAGTGTGGCCAGAGATGGCAGAGTGGTATAAAGAGACAGGGAGGGAGCCAATGCTGCTGGTGGCACTGGGAGTGATGGATCCCCCTGCAATCACCAGTGGAAGGAGTCCTACCTAACCCTAAAGAGTATTGAATAACTCTGAATGCTTTAATAACTCTCTTTGGAACCTGCTGTGCTGAGGAGATGAACCTTCAGCTGCAGCTTTGTCTGACTGCTGCTGGGCTCTGCTCACAGGGAATTGGGGACACAATGAGGGGAAATGGCCTCAGGCTGAGGCTGGGGAGGGTTAGATTGGACATTAGGAAGAAGTTTTTCAGGGAGAGAGTGGTCAGGGAGTGGCAGGAGCTGCCCAGGGAGGTGGTGGAGTCCCCCAGCCTGGCTGTGGTGCTTGGGGCTCTGGTTGAAGGTGAATGTTGCAGAGCAGGGTTCTAGGCTGGGCTTGGTGACCCTGAGGGGCTCTGCCAGCCTAGGTCTGGCTGTGGTTCTGTGACTGGCAGAGAAGATGAGAGAGATGAACACACTGATGTGGCTACAAGCTAAGGTAGCAGCTGTGGCCACCTGTCCTGCTCTGAGCTAGAGATGGCTCCAGGGAGACCTTCTGGTGGCCATGCAGGGATGGGAGGGGGCTGAGAAGGAAGCTGTGCATGGCCATAGCACTTTGAGACATGGTTTAATGGCCATGGAGGTTGAAGGTTGGGTTTGATGATCATGGTGGTGTTGGGTTGATGACCTTGGAAGGCTTTTCTAACCAGAACAATTCCATAACACACAATACTACTCCCCCACAAGTCCCAGGTCAGCCAAGCACTTAAGCTTATCACAAGTGAGCNAGGTGAGTGGGGATGTGAGGCTTTGGTCCTTGGGCTGCTTTGGTTGTCATGTCCTGTTCTCTCCGGGGCCATCTATGCCCTTCTCAGGCTAATTCCTCCATAGGCTCCCTGGAGGCACTGAAAGCCTAAAGATCTCAAAGGAGCTTACTTCTGAACATCAGGAGAAAGGCTCTGACTGAGACTTCCTCCTGGGCACACCAAGGGCATTGCTAAATCCTGTGTGCCACCCTGGGGTGCAGGATGTCAGAGGTGGCAGCTGTGGAGAAGAGCAGACAGGAGAGGTGACCCTCAACTGGCCAGCAATGGATTGCACTCCATGGGCATCATCCTCAGGAGGAAGCTGAGGACTCTCTGTGTTGCCCATGAGCTACAAATGTGCTCTTGTGGCCAGGAAGGCAAATGATCTCCTCGGGGGTGCTGTAAGGAATGTGACCAGCAAGGCAACAGAAATTCTCTTCCTCATCTGCTCTGCCCCAGGCAGACCACATCTGGAGCATTCTGTCCACTTCTGGGCTCCCCAGGTCAAAAGAGACAGGGAACTGCTGGGGAGAGTCCAGCAGAGGCTGCAGAGCTGCTGAGGGGCCTGGAGCAGCTCTGTGAGGAGCAAAGGCTGAGAGCCCTGGGGCTGAGAGCCTGCAGGAGAGCAGCCCCAGAGGGGATCTGAGCAGTGTTCAGCAAGAGCTAAGGGGTGGAGGGCAAGAGGCTGGGGCCAGACTCTTTCCAGTGGTGCCCAGGGACAGGGCAATGGGCACAAACTGGAACCCAGGAGGTTCCATAATGAACACAAGAAGAAAGCTCTTTGGTGTGAGGATGCTGAAGCCCTGGGGCAGGCTGCCCAGAGAGGCTGTGGAGTCTCCTCCTTGGAGAGATTCCAACCCTCCCCTTGGGCATTGTGCTCCTGGGCAAGCTGCTGTGGGTGCCCTGCTCTAGCAGGGCAGATGGATTGTGCTGGATGATCCCCAGAGTCTCCTTCCAACCATACCATGCTGGTTTGCAGGATCACCCTGCACACCTGGCAGGCAGCCCCTGGACAGTGGTGAACCTTTTGGTCTCAAACAAGCACTCAGAGCTGGGCTGTCAGCTTGCTCTCCCTGTCCCCACACTGCATCCTCCCTCCATGTCCTCTCCCTGTCTGCACTCACTATTCCCCTTGTCTGCAACCTGGGCAGGAGGAGCAGTGCTTGGCTGGGCCATGGTGCATGAACCTCCTTTGGCTTGGCTTCATCTCTCCAGAGCTACCTGAGGAGGAGGAGGAGGCTGTGCTGGGAGCCCTTGTGGGCACTTGCTGGTCGCTGGCCAAGGGGAGAGCTCCACTTTGGCAGAGCTGCCAAATCCATCACCAAATGCAGTGGGAAACAGCAGCAGGGAAAGACTCAAAGCTCCCTTCAGCTTCTGAAGCTCCTTTCTTGGCTGTATGCAGCCATCTCAGCATCCTTCCTGGGGAAATGGCCTGCACGTTCCAGCCATGCATCTTCAGGCTTTCAGGGATGTTTGGGCTTTTTTTTTT
>WBNM01031737.1:0-10378 GCA_013399055.1 Ramphastos sulfuratus | reverse complement strand
GGAAGTGTTCAAGGCCAGACTGATGAGGCTTTGAGCAACATAATCCAGTGGAAGGTGTTCATGGCCATGTCAGGAGTTTCAGAACTAGATGATCTTTAGGGTTCCTTCCAACCCATACTATTCCATGATTCTGTGCAATAAACAAATACAAAAAAAGGAAATTAATTGTGGTGATATTATAGTAAAAAATATGAAACATTTACAACTTCAGATTTGTTTATTCCCAGAAATTTAGAGAAATTGAAAAACTCAACACTGAAGCCAAATATCTTGGACACAAACAACAACTAAATCCTAATTCAGTGCAGGCAAATTATATGATTTTATATTTAAACCATCATCAATTTCAACAGTTTGATTAAGGTTTGATAAACAGCAGTAGACAAAATGCCAACACTGCTTTGAATGAAATCAGTGTTACTGGACATCAAGAAAAAGGTTTTACTCCACAGTGCTTGGCAGACTTGGATCCAGTCTAACACAGTTTTGAAATTATGACATCTTTGTGTATGCCTATATTTACTCCCTCGTACTAGGACAATGGAGCTGCAGGTGCAGGATACCTAATACACTGATGCTGGGAGTCCCATGGATCATACCAGGCCACCAGGGCAATCAAGGTTTCTATATGACAGAAAAACAGATGGGCAGAAATCATTTGCCTAATCACAGATGACTTTCTGACTGCCTTAGCTACCTTCCAGCTGACATTCAGAAGGCGGACAGTCTCTTATGGTAATTACATCATGTCTGCCAGTAATACACAAATTCTCATGTATTTTAGTGCATTGCAAATTGATTAGGGGCCTACTTTCGTAACTTAAACCCTAATGAATATATACCTATAGCTTTTTCACAAACGGAGGGAATGAAGTTTACACCTACAGAGCACAAAGGAGGTTTAATAGAATGAGATTTGCCATGCAGGTACATAAGTCGTGAAAAGACCTTGCTTATGGACAGAGGTGTGGGACAGAGGGAAGGTACATTGTTCAGCCAGAACCTTATGTCAATTTATTGTTTGGGTAAGGATTTAAAGATGCAACTAATTAATTATATAATTCAGTTACTGTTGGTTAATGTAATTTAGAGACCTTGCAAAAAGCTTTAATCTATGTAGTGATTTATTTTCTTGCTTTATTTCACCCATTAACAATGGTGGTGTTGTTCTACAAGCACCACAATAAAGGATGCAGTTGAGACTATTGCCCAGGGCTAATAAAATTCATACAAGCAGCAACTAAATTCAACCAACCTTGAGATCCATAGGCATCTGCTGCTTCTATGAAAAACTTTAACTCTTTAATTCTCATTGTTTTCAGTATATGTCTGTGAGATGTCTGTTCAGCCCTGGTTTGTCTTTATTTTAATTTTTTTTTTTTAATTTGCAGTAAGGAAATAAATGTTTTCAATAGAGAGAAAAAAATAAGTCCAAGTCCTTTTATTCCTCATTTCTGGCATTCAACAAATTAAGATAGATTGGGTGGAGTGGAAGACATACAAGGTAGGCAATAAAAGATGACAAGAAAGCTACATTTAAAATACCACCTATTACCTAGACAACAGCATGCTAGAGACACTAGAGACATATGTTCACAGCCAGAAGCTTCCTCCTCATCTACTATGGTTACAAAGCCTTTCACTCCAGCCTCTTTCTTGTCTCACTCTTCCCTTATGAAGTAGTTGATAATCTCCAGCTCTGCATAAGAGGGACATGGCACAAGCACTTTGTCAAGAAATGGGTTGAACACATTTTACAGATGAAGTGGATTAAATCTATATCTTCTACAACTTTCTAAAACTTGACTGTCTGTCTATAGTTCAGAAGACCAACGAATCCAGTTGTTAGAGTGTTATTTAAGGGAAATATTTGCACGAATGTATTTTTGGTGATCTTACAAAATCATTAAAACCAGAGAGGAGGGAAGACAGATTCATGTGTCACTAACTGCCAAGGAGTCCCATGCCAGTAAGTGACTTGGGCCACATGTGGGTAACAGAATAAAACAAGAGCTTCTCGTGAGAAGAACTTCTTCATTTTCTGCCAAAAGTTGTGGTTTAAGAAAAAATAAAATGATACAGAACATAAATATTTTTCCAGTGTATAATCAGCCAAAATAAAAAGTTTATTTTGTCTTCATACTATGTAGAATAGTTTAGTAATTGCGTGTATTGAGTGAGAAAAAGTCCATTCAATATTAAAGTTTTGCTTTATTAGAAATCTAAACCACAAGATGAGTTAATTTTCTTATGAATCAGATGATGACAATGAAAACCTGAGAAAGCTTAATTTGACATTTTTTTGTCACTTAAATAATATTGTCAATGCTTCATTGAACTGCAGTATGTTAAAATGACTGTGCAATAACTGCTCTGTCAGAGAATATACTCATAAAATAATACTATTTTTTTGCAACATACAAAAAATTATCATGTTATTAATTTTACTCCTTATATTCAGACACTTTTGTCTTGATAATCTCTTTTCTTCATTCTTTTTGCAGCCACTGCAACTGAAAGCCGTTTTCTTTCACTCTCTCTAATATTTCCATAGAATGAGAGTTTTACACACTCATTCCTTTGTAAAGTCTTCTAACAGACTATTTTTTAAATTGCTAAACCACGTCAAGAGACATTAAGATTGAAATGTATGACATGATGGTAAGTAAAACTAGGCATCTGAACATCTCCAATAAGAACTCACATCTAGAACACATGAAGGGTTCTTTAAATTAAATTTTGCATTGTTTTTACTTTTGCACTGTTTTTATAAAGCATCAATAAGCTTTCATTTACTAGTACTTGTACTAGTTTAGTACTAGTTTACTAAAATAGATGACACAATGGGATCAGATTCCTTGGCTTTCTAATCATACGAATGTTGGCTAAATAGTGGTAAAGAGAAAAGACATTAAATACAGGAAATATTTTACAAACATGAAAATAGAAGGAAGATGATAGTCCTAAATATAGTAATTTTAGAAACTGCCATGTTTTCAGAAAATTGCAATAAAAGCTTGGATTAGCTTGCACAGACTACCTTATTTTTTTAATACATATATCCTTCTTAAAACTTCTCAGGACAAAAATTATGCTCACAATTAGTAATTTGTTTTGAAAGTTCTTGTAATACCTATTAAAGAAAGCCAGATTATGATGAAAAAATATACAGTCTGTTGCAATAGTAGATTAACAAATGACTTAGTTAAAAAATATTTATAAACTGCTGAATATTTATGATGTATAATTTAAGACTAAAATCATAATAAGTGAACTGTGAAGTTTTACACTTTCATAAGGTCAAAGAGATGAATTATTCCTACACGTGAATTCATGTGGTTCATAGAATCATAGAATGGTTTGGGTTGAAAAGGACTTTAAAGGTCATCTAGTCCAACCCCCTCTGTATCGAGCAGGGACATCCACTACTAGATTAGGTTGCCCAGAGCTCCATCAAGCTTGACCTTGAACATCTCCAAGGATGGGGCCTCAACTCCCTCCTTTGATCACACAGTTAATTTCAGCCTGGTTACTACTATAACTAATGAGCAGGTAGTAAGACACACTGCAAAATATTGCATATTTTGCTTGACTAAAGCTTTTGAACTGGTTCTAAATTAAAATCTAACTTCTTTTGTTTCTTAGCTTTATACTAATAATAATTTCCATGCTGATTTGATTAAAACTTCCTACTTGGTACAGCCATTTGGCCTGCTAAACCAGTTAGCTGCTTCCTTCCTACCAGTTCTACACCTGTCACTGCTCAGACAGGCCAAAGAATCTAGTGAAAATATTACTTAACCACAAGGAAGGCACAGCTAGATGTGCGTTTCCTTAATTAAAAGAATCACAGTTTTAGTAGGAGTCTTCTAAAAGTAGCAGGGTAGAAGTCACATTCATATAGGTGGATCTGTATATGCAATGCTTGCAATGAGTATGGCTAAAAGGCTGGAGACCCAAATCTTTATCTACATCATCCTTGTGCTGCTGACACCAATGAAGAAATAATGTCCCCATGCTTTCTTTGCTACTCTGTGAATATTGTTAAAGAGCTTCTTCATCCTACCTCAGCTAGAATATTTCTGATTTTGAGCCTCAAGACAGCTCAGGAATGTCCAAGATTTGTTTTTCATTATCCAAACAGCAATATCAGAATTATTATTTCTTTTCTTCCTGATAGGTTTCTCATTCATGTCTGTTTCTACACAAATAGCAGCCATGCAGTACCTTCTGCTACCTCTTGTCACATGGTTTTGGGAAAATATAGGTACAATTTACTAGCAATGGCTTTTTATAGCCTAGAAGGATTAAATAAATATTTTTATTTTGTGGGTCACTCACTTTTCTTAGAGACTTGTACTTAACAGGATCTTCAGGATATTATCTTGAAGAGGTAAACAACAGACCAAAAAAGGAAAGCAAGAGTATTTCCTGTGATCATTTCTCAAGGCAGCAAATGATCTAAAATCTACCTCCAGGAACAATTATTTTTTTTATGATATGGCGCTTGTATTTTTTTGGTGGACAGAAAATTTTAAGTAATTATCCAAGACTTTGCTATGCTTTATCAATCTGTGATCAAAGGAGACACTTTTTCCAATATGTCCTATTATCCTAACTAAAAATGGAGGTATATTATGAACCATACTTTCCAATTCCTGCAAGACGAGTCATGGAAAAAAAGAACAATGGAAATCCAACATACATCAAAAGCTAAAACACAGCAGTAAAATATATGAGACTATGAAAACTGCAAGCATCTGAATAATTGAAAGCCTGTCTGTGGAGCAATAGCTTACATGACTCCTCATTTTGCTGGGCATAGACACAGGGCATTCCTGTTCCTAGAACATCACACCAACATGCAGCTGGCCTCTAGTTTTATAGTAGACTTCTTCAAGAATCTGTATACAATTGTGCATCTTACAGACAGCCTTGCTTCTGTTCTGTGTAAATCTCTAATGAATACTAAGATTTCTATTGAACACATAATTCATCATTTCTGTATTTTACTGCAATAAGTACAAAATCTGAGTCTCATGGCCTGTGATAAAAGTGACCAGGTGAAGGTTGGGTGGGGGAGGAAGTGAAGCCTCAAAATAGAGAATGTTATAAATCATATATGGAAACAGGGCTCTACCAGTCATTACAAATGCTTCTTGGGAAAAAAAAGTAATAAAATAATAATCTTTAAGGAAACGAGAATGAAAAAGAAGGGCAGATGTAGTTTTCAGGAAAATAACTGATTGGTGGGATGGGAGAAGAGAAACAGGAAAGAACAGCATCTACAGGAAATCAACTGTTAATAAATATCAGAAACTGCAGTCAAGTGACAAGATAAGCTGTAGCATATGTTCCTCCAGCTACAAAATGGAAATCATTTTCTATAGAAGAGATGCTGATAAGCCTGCCTCCTCCCTAAAAGGCAATCATTTTACATTTTATATTATTTGAAAAGAGCTTGATTATTTTCCTTTGAATGAGACAAGATGATTCACATTTACCTGTCAACAGAATTTTCAATTCATGTGTTTTGCCTTCATACTTAAAGGCATATTGCCCAAATGCAGCATGCTAGGGAGAAAACTTTATTGAGGCATAAATAAATAATAATCCATAGCCACAGACATTGCTTTACCTTTGTCCTGCTTCAAATTACTGTAAATTAAAAAATAAAGAATCTATTAAATGTGGATGTTTTTTCCAATAATGAATAACACATGTACATCAAAGTGACATGAGATTTACAATGGAAGGCAACATTTGAAAATTATAATGATGTCATTTGAATTCTATATCTAAAAGGAAAGTAAATATCCTGTGTATGTTTTGCAGTTCTCTAAGCCAGGTTTGTGTAATAGGACTTGCACAGCATCTGATAGGAGGCAGGTGAGAACAAGTATAAAGAATAGACAGTAAAGGATTAATTGCATATCCAGTTCTCATTACCAATAGATTAGTATTCAAGCCTTCCTTTTATTAAGGAGGAAACCTTGGAGACGGAATCTGATTAGGAGCTTAAAGGTTTGTGAAATGTTAATATTTGGACAACATTTCAATAATCTTCCTTCAGGACTCATGATACCCTGATGTCCCTGTTTCTTGTCTTATTTTAAGACAACTAGGGACAGACAGACAGAGATAATAAATATGAAGGACAGCCTGAATTTCTTCTTTTGAAAGTCTCTATAAATTAATAACTGGAAGACAAGAAGATTCATTTTTTCCCAACGCACAAGTTAGCAATAGTATACTTTCAATGGAAAGTTGGAAATCCTGAAGAAACAGTCTTACAAAAATCCAAACTCTCAAACCCCTTTCTTCCAAAAAAGAAATCCTTTACCATTACCAGTAGTGTAGTTGTAAGTGTACTGTGTCAGCAGTGTTACCTTTCTCCAACAAACTCTGGGCAAAGCAATTCCATGGTAGATGACCCACTCCCACCCTACCTGTCTGCCACTCACATCCCTTCATCTTCCTCTACAACTAGCTGCAGGAGGCCCCCTGTGAAGGCTGATATAACCCAAATCCTGCTCTAGTCCAAATATATCTTAGATTTTCCTATCCTAATTATCATGGACATCATTTAACTTCAGATACCTGGCAGGAGAAAGAACAGGTACAGGGAAAAACATACAAACATACAAACAAGCAAAGAAACAAACAAACCTCCAACCAAAAAAACTCATCTATTCTGAAACACAGAACTCAAATCCTTTTGCTGACTGAAGCCAGCTAGACTCCTCAGACTTGCAGAGAAATTACTTTATGAATAACCCACAAATCAGTCTTGAGAAGAGCATTAATATTTATCATGTAAGTGAATTTTAATAATATTTAGCAGTAATTACAGAAGCATGACATTTAGTTTTTAAAAAGACTCTACATAAATGTGACTAATATTAAATATTTTTCACAGGTAATACATAACCTTTCCAGAGACTACTATGCCAATGAAAAGTGCTATGCAAGAGCAGATACTGAAATTTCAAAAATTTCAAGCCAGCATCTGGTTGTGATCACCAACAATTAGGTAGAATCTGCTACCTGATATTTAATTTTAATTCCACAATACTCTAAAACTAGTCCCTACCTTATACACATCGCTATTAATCTGTGACTTTCATTTCTTGAAACAAGATTCATAATTATGCTAATGGAGACTCTTTCATAACACAAGGACTTTGAAGTACTTTAAATGGTGATTTTCTGATTGAATTTGCTACTTGTGCCACTGTGACTTCATGTTTCTACTCCTCTGTGTGTATGACAATTTCATCCCCATTGAAATGACCCCCAATCAGTAATATAATATTTTAAATTATGTTAATTGAATAGGGAAGTCATTATAGTTATTATTGCAGAAGACACTTGCATAAAGGGTTTTTGAAGCTGTCGTGGTAGGCCTGAAAAGGCCAAGGTGGGCTTGTACATGTCCTGGCTTGCCCAGGCATGCTCCCCTGCCCCCCCCTCCTTCTGTGCTGGGGGTGGTGGCCACNTGGCGAGATCTAATGTTAATAAACAGTTTTCATAGTTATTAACAATCTCTGCCTGTATATCAAAATTGATATAATTATTAGTTTTGAATACTTTCATTACACAAGTGAATTTAATTTCAGGAATATAAAGACATTGTAATATTACTCCATTCATAAAACATTAAGGCTTCCTCCTTCCATGGTCTTAAATGTTTTAATTTTGCTGTCAGTCATTTTCACAAGCATACATATAGATTATAGCCAGTCATAATGCAGAGAAACTAAACAATGGGGTGTACATTCTTACTGGAATGTACACACCGTACTCAGATTTCAGAGTGAAAAAAAAGACATCCAAAACTGACAGGTCTGGATCAAGACCTTCATTAGATAGGGATCATCCAGGATAACAGAACACTCAAGGAGTGCTAGCAAGCACAGAAGACAGAAGGTCAGGTACTTTTTTTTCCTGTACTACCATGAAAAATATTCTCAAAATGGAAGCTGAACATTTTCTTTTCTGTGCTGATTTGAGGCTAATTGGAATATTTTAACAGAAAATTATATTATAGGCTGTGAAAAGAAAACAATGGTGATGTCTAGTTCACTCATAGGTTTGCTGAGATGCATAAAACTAAGAACACAAAGCATAGATACCTAAGACAGAGTCGCACAGGCTGTCTCTCTCAGTCTCTCTCTGGGAGGCAGTGGGTCCTCTCCTCTCTGCCGAATAACCTAACTAACCACTTTCCTTCTAACCCCCTGACCGATCCTCCAAACTCACCTTGCGTGTAAGCAAACCCTAGGGTAAGGTAGAGGGGTGGGGAGAAGGTGGAAGGGTGGTTAGGAGCCCCTCCTGGGGTCTCTGATTTCTGGGAGGGGTGTTGCATTTCTGTATTACCTTTACCTTGTATATTTCTGTAAATATTCCTGTCTATTGTGTATATCTCTGCCTGTATATTGTGCTAAGCTGTAAATATATCTTCATTCCTTAACTTCCATCTGGCTGAGTCTAGCCTGGGTGATTTTACAAAGTTTGGGGGGGCAGATAACTTCCAAACCATCACATTTTCAGTGTCCTGAATACTTTCAGGTCTTGCTAGCTTCACACAATGGCCGTGCTGTGTTCAATGTCATCAGTTCACCAAAGCAGAAGTAATAAAATCAGGGAAAAGAAAATAGTCTATGGATAGAAGACCTTTTAAACCTAGCTCAAAATCACATTACAACAGTAAGCTTCAGCCTTGTGGTCTGTAATTAAAGACAAAGAGAATAAAGCAAATACTTTTCAGTGTGAATCGAAGGGGAATGGGGTTGTTGTTTGATTTGCACCAGTGGGACAGTGTTTGACTAGTAATGAAGACCAAAAGGCCTCCAACCTCGCCAGGGTATAATCAGCATGCTCAGCTCACTAATCTGCAATGCCTGTGCACTAATGCATGCAGCATGGGGAATAAACAAGAGGAGTCAGAGATCCATGTGCGATCAGTGGGTTTATGGTCTGGTGGTAATTACAGAGATGCAGTGGCACAGCTCACATGAGTGGAATGTGGTCGTGGGTAGTTATGTCCTTTTTAGGAAACACAGGTCAACAAAGTGAGGTGGTGGAGTTGCTCTTCACATGAGGGAGCAATTACAGCGTATTGAGTTCTTCCCAGCGGTGGATGAGAGGAGAGTTCAGAGCTTATGGACGTGAATTAAGGGGCAGGCCAGCATGGGTGATACTGTTGTGGATGTTTACTACAGACCACCTGATTAAGTTGGTGAGGCATTGTACAGGCAACTGACAGTAGCCTTTCAATCTCAGGCCCTGGTTCTCATGGGAGATTTTAACTACTCAGGTATTTCCTAGAAGGTCTACTCAGTCAGCCATCCACAGTTCTGAAGGTTCCTCCAGTGCATTGATGATAACTTCTTGATGCAAATGCTGGATGAGCCAACTAGGAGAGAAGCGCTACTGGACCTGATGCTCACTAACAAGGAGGATCTGGTTGAAGTGGTGAAGGTTGAGGACAGGCTTGGCTTCTGTGACCATGAGATGGTGTTGCTCAGGATCTTGTGTGGTAGGAACAGACTACTGAGCAGGACCACAACCTTCAACTTCAGCAGGACCAACTTTGGTCTTTTCGAGCAATTGCTGGGGGAATTCTCATGGGACAAGTACTAGAATGTAAAAAAGCCCAAGACACTTCAAGGAGCCCTTCTTCCAAGCTGAAGATCAGAGCATTCCAACAAGTAGAAAATCGAGAAATGGAGCCAGGAGATCTGCATGGTTAAGTAGGGAATTGTTGAGCAAACTCAAGTGGAAGAAGAGAGCCTACAGATCATAGAAGGTGAGGCTGGCCACTTGGAAGGAGTATAAGACCATTGTCAGAGAATGTAGGGAAGCAACGAGGAAAGCTAACACATCCTTGGAATTCAATCTTACAAGGAAGGTCAAGGACAACACAAAAGGTTTCTTTGAATACATCGCAGGGAAAACTAACCATAAAAGCAATGTAGGTGCACAGCTGAATGAGGTGGGTGCCTGGTGACAGAGAATATAAAGAAGGCAGAGTTACTAAATGCTTTCTTTGTCCTTGTCTATACTGTTGGAGACTGTCTTCAGGAGCCCCAGACTCCTGAGACCCCAGAGGAAGACATGACAAAGGAGTAGTTTTGCTTAGTTGATGGGACTGGATTGATGAGGACTGGGTCAGGGAACAGTTAAGTGATCTAGACATCCATAAATCCATGGATCCTCATGGGATGTACCCACAGGTGCTGAGGGAGCTGGCAGAGGTCATTGCCAGATCACCCTCCACCCTCTTTGGTAAGTCATGTGTCATGGTAGGACTGAGTAGGCCAAAATAGGCTTGTACATGACCTGGTTTGTCCGGACATGTTTTTTTGCTCTCCCT
>WBNM01031734.1:22708-60587 GCA_013399055.1 Ramphastos sulfuratus | reverse complement strand
ATGCTTCCCTGCTGGCCTGAAGGTGAATCATCTGAAAGGGATCTGGCTCATCCCTGCAAGACTTCAATTGTATTACTTTGTCCCCAGCATGCTTCTGGGTATCCTCTTCTTGTCCAGTATTGGAAACAAAGCTGTGTGGAAATGACAGCTCCACGGGCCCAGCCTGAGGAGTCATGGTTGAATGCTTGCTAAATGTTATATTATGGAAACCAACCAAATCTCTAAATGTAGTTGGAACAATTATTTGCTGATAAATATATTTATCTCAATGTTTTACCCTAGCTGATCTGCAAAACCTGTCACTTGCATCATCTTTTGGAACTGGTCATATGACAGCTTAAATTTCACATCCAAACAGCTACATCTTAGGAGGTCCTCATGCAACCCTTGATTTTTTTTCCAAATCCGGACACCTACACTCTGTTGAGTCCTATGAATGCATTCAGAAGGCTTTTAACAGCAGGTGGTTGGGGCAGTAACATGTAACCTCTGTGTTTTCTCCCTACAGGAAGCCTCATGTGCCTACGTGCTGATCGTGACAGCTGTATACTGGGTCTCTGAAGCAGTCCCTCTTGGTGCAGCAGCCTTAGTTCCTGCTTTCCTATACCCACTTTTTGGAGTCATGAAGTCCAGTGAGGTCAGACCCATATGTATTTTTTCATCATTTAATATTTTTACTCTCAGGAAATTATTTGAATAAAGCCAGTCTTAGTAGACTAACAAGACTCAGAGGTATGGGAGGAAGAAATGTACATCTTGTAATACATAACCTGGGTTGATCTGCTCTTTCTTCTACTGAATATAGATATACAAAAGGCCTTATTAGCCAAGAGGATTGTCCACCCTGTCAGCCAGTGCCTCACCAATGATTCCCCAAAGCTATTGCATTAAAGGATCTCGCCTTTTGCTGCCTTCAAAACTACATAAACGGCAGCTATGTGGCGAACTGCAAAGTTTCTTTCCAATTATATTTATTAAAGATGCTGTATAAGAAAAGAGGCTACATATTCTAAAACCAGTTACCATTGCAAAGAAGGGCAATGAAGCTGGTGAAGGCTGTGGAGAGCAAGTCTTATGAGGAGCAGCTGAGGGAACTGGGATTGTTTTAGTCTGGAGAAGAGGAGGCTGAGAGGAGACCTCACTGCTCTCTGTAACTAACTGAAAGGTTTTAGTGATATGAGTTTTGGTCTCTTCCCCCTAGTATCAAGTAATAGAATTAGAGGAAATGGCATCAACTTGCACCAGGGGAGGTTTATAATGGATATTAGATAAAATTTCTTCACTGAAAGAGTGGTCAGGCATTGGAATAGGCTGCCCAGGGAGGTGGTGGAATGATCATCACTGGCACTTTGGGACATGGTTTAATGGCCACAGTGGTGTTAGGTTGACAGATGGACTTGGTGATCTTAGAGGACTTTCCCAGTTGAAATTGTTCTGTGATTTACTGTATAAGACTAGATAATTTTGTCACTCAGGTGAATGACTAGTTCCCTACCCAAGCTTTAAATTAGTGCTGCCTCGTAGCCATGAGTTCTAAGGCAAAGGAATAGCCACACAAAAAAAGTGTCTATGACCAGTTCTGGATTTCCTTCCTTGAGATTTTTGTGAATGTTTTGTTTTTTTTTTCCATAGTATGCCAAGAATTTATTTCATCTACAGATTTTTATAAATTTTTTTTGCCTGATTTTTTTTTCTCTCTCTTTTTAGGAGTGAGAGGGCATCACACATGATTTACAAAGACTGGGCATTTAGATAAGAGCATAGCAGTATATGTAGCTACCATAAAATTGCTGAGCTCCTAACACAATCCAGCACTGAGCATACCCATAAATGGATGGAGTCAAGCATGAAACAGGAGTTTTATGTCCTTACCTTATTCATTCCAGTGGTGTTAACAACTGTGTAATATAACTAGATACATTTCCATACCAACATAGTTAAATATTCTCNCTCTCACCAGCCTCATTGCCCTTCTCTGGACATGCTCAAGCACCTCAATGTCCTTCTTAAATTGAGGGGCCCAGAACTGGACACAGTACTCAAGGTGTGGCCTAACCAGTGCAGAGTACAGGGGGAGAATGACCTCCCTGCTCCTGCTGGCCACACTATTCCTGATGCAGGCCAGGATGCCATTGGCCTTCTTGGCCACCTGGGCACACTGCTGGCTCATGTTTAGGCGAGTGTCAATCAGTACCCCCAGATCCCTTTCTGTTTGGCTGCTCTCCAGCCCCTCCGACCCCAGCCTGTAGCTCTGCATGGGGTTGTTGTGGCCAAAGTGCAGCACCCGGCACTTGGATTTGTTGAAAGCCATCCCCTTGGACTCTGCCCATCTGTCCAGGCGCTCGAGGTCCTGCTGCAGAGCCCTTCTGCCACAAAAGTACATGGGTATGTGTATATTAATAAGAATATTTATATTCATTTATTTCTCCAGCATGACTGTGAAAGGAAAAAAGAAAAATTAGATTCTTTGTGGATTGATGGATTCCTTTCATTCAGTTCAAGATCTCTTTTTAACGAGGTGGCAGGAAAATAAAGAAAGTTAATGAGAAAGAAACTAGTGGAAGAAAGCCAAAAAAGTGATATTTAAAGGTTCTGGCAGACAGCCACGATGCCAAGTTCTGTCTAGGTCACCATGTGGATTTGTTAAATAGATATAATTAAATACTTATTTTGCTGCAGCCTTCACAAAATAACATTGATTGTCATTCTTGTGTTTTTGTTGTATAGCATCAATATAACTGAGGGCAATGGAAAAATTACTGCTTTTACTAATTTTAATTGGTTTTTGGGTTTGGTTTTTGTTGTTTTGTTTTGCTTTTTTTTTTCCAAATCCTGGCACCTACACTTGGTCTTCTAACACTGGTTAGAGGAATAGTTTTAAACTAAAGATATGGTGGTTTTGGAAACATATTCCAGTAACAGCCTGGGAAGGATTGCATCAGATCTAAATGAAATAAAATAAAATAAAATAAAATAGATAAATTCCAAGCATCTGTTTGTAACTTCTATTTTCTCCCATTTTGTTTGTTTTCACAGAAAAGAGTGTGCATGTGTGCCTCTGTGTGTGTATGAATGTTTTGGTTTGCTTCATTTGTTATTTTTGTAGTCTCTTCACAGAACATCTTTTCATGTCTTATCAAGCTCCACATTTGGGGATGCTGCTTTGGAGGCACATATGTGCTCTCTGATTTTTTTTCCTGTGACAATTTATGCTCATTCTCTTTAATTTAAAGGGTTTTTTTGTGTCTTGTTTTGTTTTGGTTTGTTTGTTTGTTTTTCTTTTTAAAATTTTGTCCTATTTTCCTTTTACAATGGAGACAGATTCCCATCGTAAAAAGTTCTGGCAGAGGGTTTGTGAATCATCACAGTAACATCCCAGCCTTCCTTTATTATAGAATCATAGAATCATAGAATGGTAAGGTTGGAAGGAGACCTCATCTAGTTCCAACCCCCTGCCATAGGCAGGGACACCTCCCACTAGCACAAGTTACTCAAGACCTCCTCCAACTTGGCCTTGAACACCTCCAGGGAGGGAGCATCCACAACCTCCCTGGGCAACCTGTGCCAGTGCCTCACCACCCTCTGGTGGTGAGGCATATTGAAGTCAGACTATGTCCCAAAGGACCTTTTTCTGAAGCTGTAGGTTCTAGGGATACCACATATTCCCCAGCAGTTGAACAAGACATAAGAAATACAATCAAGATAGATAAAGACATCTCAGTGCAGAGGTGTGGCTGTTTCAATCTGGCCCTAGATGAGCAGAATTAACTTCAGGCAGTGAACATCCTGCTCAAAGAAGGAAAAATTCTCTCTATATCTTCAAAGCTAAGAAATCTACTGACAAGTAGCTACAGAGCCTTGCTATTTATTTGTAAACACACACAAACAAGATTAAAGAGAACATTTTGACTTCTGAATTCTCCGTTTCCTCCAGCTCCCTGTCATTCTTTCTCTAGGGAGAAAAAAAGATCTTCAATACCATATTTCTTCTCATTCAGTATGCGCTTTGCATAGGGTAGCTACTGCTTTTTTAACTGGTTGTTTCCCCCTTGTCTTTAATGCAGGTGGCTGCCGAATATTTCAAGAACACAACCTTGCTCCTCATGGGTGTGATTTGTGTGGCAGCATCTGTAGAAAAGTGGAATCTCCACAAGCGAATTGCCCTGCGCATGGTCATAATGGCTGGAGCAAAGCCAGGCATGTGAGTGAACCTTTGACTTTGGGGTGGTCTGAGGCAGATATCAGCAGCTTGAAAGAGGGCATAACAACTCTGACTGTCCCATCCACAGGGAAGAAAAAGACCTCCTGTAGCTATGTTATGAATGATGCAAAATTAATAATCTATATTAATTTTGATATCCAGGCAGAGATTGTTAATAACTGTGAAAATTGTTTATTAACATTAAATCTCACCAGAAAACTTATTTATAAGGTTTGAAATGCAGGGTTTGGAAATCTATACACACAGGAAACAGGCAAANGCCTTGCATGAGGCAGGCACATTGCCAAGTGTGTCTACCTTGTCTACCACAGGATGCAAACAAGTCTGGGCAGGCCACAGTCCTTAGGCTCAGTGGCTCCAGGTTCTTTGTCCTCTTTCCTGCAGTTGCTTCTCCCCATAGCAGAAGAAGGGAGAGCAAAAAAACATGTTTGGGAAGGTCAGGACATATATAAGCCTATTTTGGCCTGCTTAGGCCTAACATAACAAGTTATCAATTGACTATTGAAAATATCAGCCAAAGAGGCCTTTCATATTTCTGAAAGTACCTCAAGAAGATTTCTCTGGGTTTAAACCGGAAGAAGGTAGATTGAATCTGGATGTTAGGAGGAAGTTCTTTCCAGTGAGGGTGGTGAGACACTGGCACAGGTTGCCCAGGGAGGTTGTGGATGCTCCCTCCCTGGAGGTGTTCAAGGACAGGCTGGATGAGGCCTTGAGTGACCTGTACTAGTGGGAGGTGTCCCTGCCTATGGCAGGGGGTTGGAACTGGATGATCTTTGAGGTCCCTTCCAACCTTACCATTCTATGATTCTATGCTTCTCTGTGTTGTACTCTAGGTTGCTTCTTTGCTTTATGTGTTGCACCACGGTGCTCTCCATGTGGCTTTCCAACACATCCACCACAGCTATGGTGATGCCAATTGTGGAGGCAGTGCTCCAGGAGCTAGTGAATGCTGAGGAGGAGCATGAGGTCATCAGTACTGCAGCAAGCACCATGACTGAAGAAAATGAGTCAATAGGTATTTGTCAACATTGGCCTTTCTTTTCCACTTTGCTTATCAGTGACCAGACTCACTGATACACAGAATTTAGATTCTATTGAGCCAGAGCTGCCTGACCTGTACAGCAAAGATGCTGGTCTGTGCTTTTTCTGTTTGTGTCCTGGTATTTCTTTCCCAAAATGAAATAAAGTTTTGAGATATAATGGGAGAATTGAAGTTGGGAAACTACTGTTGAATTAGAGCATGTGCTTAAGTTTGTGTGTCATAAACTCTTAGATTAGAGGATTTTACAGGAGTGGAAGAAAACCTCTGAGAAGGAACTCAAAAGAAATGTAGAAGAGGCCCTGAAGCATGCTCTGTGACAATTCCACACTTGCTCATTCTTCCCCCTTACAGGCTGCCCAGGTTAGAACAGGTGCCACAGAAAATATCGTTAATAACTCTAAGGTTTGTTTTGTTCATCCCTTCCCATAAATAAAGAATCTGGGAAGAAAAGATTCTCTTTTCTTTCAGCTCCTTGATTCTATGCTGAAAATGGTGTCATCTAACTTTGCTTGTTATATGTAGGTATGACAGTCTTTTAATCACCAGGGAGATGTCATCAAGACAATACAGCACAATAAAATATTGCATAAGGGTCACATAGTACCTGAGAGGGTCCAGACAAGATTTTATGTGCAGCAGCTTCTCCACATTCAGTGGCATGGCCCAAGGTCTCATTTCAAGCCTTACCCCATGGGCTGCTTTCTCTTCCTTTGTTGCAGGTCTCAGTGAAAAGCATGGGCAACCTTCACTGGAGCTTATCTTCATCAATGAGGAGTAAGAATGAACCCAGTACATCACGACTGGAGATTTGAGCCTTACACAGGTTGCAATGAGATGAACGCAGGAGTAGAGCCAGGAAGGGCAGGCAGAAGCTTACAAATGAGTGTTTCAGATGTGACTGACAAGGAAGCCTTATATGAGAAATGGGATTAATGTAATGGTCTGAATATCACTAAAGCTTCCCAGTATACATTTAATTTTTTAACATTGTGGCCATTTTACAGAGAAGAAAAATGTCTCTCAGTCTGAAAGCTCTTCTTTAGAACTCTGTGCTTGTACTGCATGAGACAGTGCTGTCAACAGACTATTATTTCTGTTCCCCTGAAGGAACAGTGATGGAAAGGAACCAAGGACAGTATGGAGTGCCCACAGGATATATCCAGAGGGGAGACACTTAACAGAGGAATCCTGAGGAAAGTCTCAATTTTCAAGAGCATTCAAAAAAGAGATGAGAATGGGGAGATGAAGGAAGGAGGAACCAACAAAAAACAATCCTCTCCTCCCTAATTCACCTAAATATAAATGAAGCTCTTCAGAAGTTTGAAACACTAACTGTTTGAACCAGGTTTCTATCTGGAGTAAAATCCAGTAAGGTGGAAAAGGCAAATCAAGGAAAGAATTCATTTCTTTGTTAAATTATCACATGCATAGGAGAATATGCAGTTATTTTCCTAAAACTCTATTATAGGTGAAATCATGAGAAGCATCTTCTTACAAGCTGTGAGAATAAATTGCAGTCTGTTCTTGAGCTCCTTCTATGTTGTTCACAAGTGTTCAAAACAGGTTCTTCTTATACTAAAAAAAAAAATTAATTTAAAACAATCACTATTATTCAAACAGCGCAGTTGCTAATGTTAGGTTAACTTGAAAGATCTAAACAGTTTTCTCATTAGTCTGGAGACTAATAGGTTGTCCAATAGTCCCTCTGTTAATCACATTTTCTGTGCTGTATAGAATCAAATTTACAGTTTGGCATTGTGCCATTAATCCCTATTGAAAAGTATGTGTGAGATATTTCATAAAAAAGCTATTATTAAAATAGTGTCACTTGAAAAAAAAAGAGCTTGAAATAGTCCATCTTCTGGAATTAAATCTGGTTTTGATGTCAAAGTAAGAATTTGGTGGATTGTCTGCATGCCACATAGGATGGATTTTAGTGAAGGTTTTGATGTGTAACAGGTAGGTGCTCAGAAAGAACACTGGGGAGGTTTGTAAAGAACCTGACTAGAAGAATTACCCAGTGAGTAATTCTACTGTGAATGGAGTCCATATCTAGAAGGTGGTATATGCTACCTAGAATGCATATGCTTTCTTGCATGGAGCTGGACGTTGACAGCTAGAGACAGGGCTGTGAAACACAATGGTAACTCCTGGGTGATGATCCAATGACTCCTGGGTGATGATCTAACAAGTCCTAATGATGGCCTAGTGGTGGCACTGACAAATGGTATTCTTCACCATTCAGCAGTCACTAGTTCTCCCACAGATGTTGCCCCTCCTACCCATGATGTGTACTTTTTAGAGGGAGCTGAGTGAACAGGCATTTTTAAAGTATATTTTCCTTTCTTTGTTTTTAGTGCTACTACTACTGACTTCAGCTCCTTGGTGCACTCTAAGGTATTGTCATAGGTAGTATCTTCTGAGCAACTCTGTCTTCTGACACAGGAACCATTAGAGCAGAGTCCATGCATCTCTGCAACAAACTGCTCTTTCCTTTATTTCAAACAAATAGTGGCTGCTGGCAGAGATTATGTATTGAAGAACTCCCTGCTTTGTATTTAACCTATCAGCCTGCTTGCACAAATCAGGTCAGGACAGACTAGCTCTGTATTATTTGTCGTACATATGGCTGAAGATCCTGAGATCCAATCAGTAAACTAACAAACAATTCCATAGATTTTCTAGCAAGTTCAGATATGATCTTTTATTGCCCAGGTATTGGCAGTTTCTGCAGCTGAGACACTTCAGTTATTAGAACAACATGCACATACTACAAAGTCACAGCCTCTAGTAAGAGATCTGTTAGACTTTCCTACAAAGCAGAGGAAGACCTAAACTTATTATAAACGGACATTTAAGATCACTTTAAAATAAAATCAGGATGGTTTGGTGCATGTAAACTGTTGTTTTTTTGGTTTTTTTTTTTCCCCACAGTGTACAGTTTACAGCTGAAATTTTAGTGGGTTTGTTTGACCTTTATAAAGCATCATAAATTCTACTTTCAATGCCTGTAGGAACAGAAGAAAGGCTAATAATAATACATTTGCCTCCCTACAGAGTATGAATGGTGTGCACATGATAGCCAACTCTCTTGGAACCATGAATTCTAAGAGCACTGGACAGCATCTGCCTCAGGTAAGCAGATGTTAGATCTGGAAGGGGTGAGAGAAAAGACAGATGTGATTATTACCTGCTCCCCACTCTTCCTTATTTGTTCCTTGTTAGCTGAGTTACATGGAATTGTTTTCCACCATGTTACAGCAGTCCTGGGTTGGTCCTTTGCTAATTCTTGTCCCCTTTTAGATGTGCCCAGCACAGGTTAGAAGAGCCTCCCACAATGGCTAGTGCAATTCCTTTAGCTCTACATTCAGTACTTTGACCATGTTTCTCTTCTTATTTGGCTCTTCTACCCACTTCACCTGAATAAAACATACTTGAAAATGGACCAACTAAAAAACAAAAGTCCCTGACACACAAAATTCTATTCAGCAGCAGGTATAGAGCATTTAACTGTTCGGCCAGTTTGTTGGGAAGTCTTAATATCCACCTCCTTTCTGTCTTGACAAATATCCAGCCTCAAAATCCTCCATTACATAAGTCCATTCCAGTATTTATGCTTCTCCTGACTGGATCCAAGAAGGGATTGCTGTTTGGATTACAATTATTTAGTATCCTATTGACATAATTTGATGTCCAGGTGATGTTAGGATAAAATCCACACATGAAGCTGTGCTCACAGTTCAAAAATAATCTGAATCTATGTCTCCAAAAAAAGGCTAATGCACTGCCTCCTGACACTTAATTTCCTCTTATAACCATTCCCCATGCACATTCAGTGGTTATTTTGCAACTAATATACATACTTCACTTTTGATCTATGGGGATTTTATCCAGGGTACCCTCATGAAGATGATGAATTTATAGCATGTCTGATTTAACTAAGTAAACCCAAATTCAAAATAATCAATTCAACAACTCTGTCTGTCTGAACCACTTGCTGCCTTTTCTCCAACACTAAATTACAGCCTCAGTTTGAATGTGTAGTGCCTTGAAGCACTGTACCTTTTTTTCCAGTAAAGGAACTTGATTTACCAATATGGAGAGTTTTCTGTCATTATTAAGAAAGCTTATTTTGGAGCAATTTTTTTCCTACAGCTTTTTCTGGTCCAGTCTTTTTCATGCCCTTTCTAAGACTGCCAGCACTCCATTCTGCCCCACTCAAGAGGCCTCGTGGCAGTAAAAGTGCAAAAAGTCCACCAAGCATTTGTCTAGTAGCTGCTCATAATCCTCAAGGATTATGAATTCCTACTGCTGCAGAACTGGCATCTTGCCCCTGCAGACCACAAAGGTCTTTGGTATCATGCTGAGATTCTAGTCATAACTGGAGCTGGCCCTAACCACAGCCAGAAGTCCATTTATTGTTTGTCCTACATTGCTTGCCACAGACCAGTCAATTTCAGCTCCCTGGATAGGTTTCTAGATCTGATTCCAGTTAATCTCTGTGAAGAAAAAGCCTTTTGTAACGCAGACCTCTTGTTTCTCTGGGAGCAGTATCACCATGACATTAAGGCAAGCTGAGCTGCTGTTCTAATCACCTGCTTTCTTTGGTGAATGTATCCCCTCACAGGCTCAGATCCTGGTCCTGCCTCCTCAGCCCTCAGAACTACGCCTGAGCGCTAAGTACCGCTATCAGACCAGCCACGACCACATGGTTTGTAAATGCCTCTCACTGAGTATCTCCTACGCAGCAACCATTGGAGGACTGACAACCATCATAGGGACCTCCACTAGCCTCATATTCTTAGAGCACTTCAACAAGTAAGTGATACTGTGGTTGTGTGAAAAAGGTGACTGGGTCACTGACATCTCTAAGTTACTCACTGCCTGAGGGAATGCCTGTAAGACATGCCTGAAGACAATTTTGTTTCCTCCTCTAATGCTGTTACTAATAGAGAATGGCTGAGAGGGGGAGCTTAAGTTAATACATACCCACGCATTATTCTCGTGTAAAACAAAAATTATTCAGCATATGGAAACATTTACATTTCTCCAGCAACTTCTTTTGATTTTTACAAACTGATGATCACGAAGGCAGCAGACATTCTGGAAGGGTAAACGCTAAAGCCATGAAGTTATAGCAGAGATGACAAAGAAGATGACAGAAGAAATGTCATAAAATCAGCTTTAAGTTGTTCTATGAGTTCTTGGAAAAGTTCTTATGGATGCTGGTCCAGCCACTAAACAACTGATAGATGTCTCCCTTTCCAAAGGGTAAAAAGAAAGGCATTAAGAGAGAGAGATTTATGGTTTGGAAAAGAAGACTAAAGCTACTTTAACAAAAATAACAACAATTAAATGAAATATTTGCAAACATATACAAAACTAATATTGAACTCTATCCCCAATGGTAAATACTCATTGCCAACACTGATGCTGTGGCAGAATCCCCAGGCTGGACTCATCAGCAGACAGGAAACTAAGTTAGGAGCTGGGTTCTGGAACTGGATTCAGGAACCCAGATCAATGGCAGAATGGACAGAGTCCTCCTTGGATGCCAGTCATAGAAGTAGAGGAAGTGAAGAAGAACTCGACTCTTGTGATCTCTCAGCTTTACAAAAGAAATGACATATATGGAATGGAATGCTTCCTTGGTCAGTTTAGGGTCACCTCAACTGTTCACTTCTCCCTGCAGGCGCAGCCTTTTACTCTGTATCTCCAATGCAGTACAGAAGCTTTAGTAGCAACTTTGGTCTGCACATCACCAATCCCTGGAACTAACTGTAAACATCAAGTGTAACCACTGCTGTAAGCAGACACTGTCTGTGAACACCTACTGTTAATTTCAGAAACATCACTGATCAGAATGAGTTCTGTACTAACTCAGACCAGGACCTGAACATAGAGGCATCACTAGCGGTGTTTATAAAACAAAAAATAGATAGAATCATAGAATGGTAAGGTTGGAAGGGACCTCAAGGATCATCCAGTTCCAACCCCCTGCCATAGACAGGGACACCTCCCACTAATACAGGTCACTCAAGGCCTCGTCCAGCCTGGCCTTGAACACCTCCAGGGAGGGAGCATCCACAACCTCCCTGGGCAACCTGTTCCAGCTCCTCACCACCCTCACTGTAAAGAACTTCCTCCTAGCATCCAGTCTAAATTTTAGAATATGGCCTTACACTCTTGCTTGAGCAAAAAGATGCAAAGCAGCTTTCTAGTCATCTACTGCTGCCACTGCTGCAATCTCTCCAAAACGATGCTAGTGGAGAAACCTAATTTAAAAGCCACCCTGAACCCAAGGATTTGGATTTAACACAGTATCCAAAGATCTCATTGCTATGACAGCTTCGTCAAATTTACATATCAGACTTGGTATGATCCGAGCTTACTAAGGTCATTTGTGTGGTCCACAATAAGACACACAAAGAGATTCTAGGTGAAATCATTCTAAATCTGCTAACACTAAAAGGGCTGTAATAAAAAACATGGCTAGGGCTGTAACTTCCCTCCTGATAACTCCAAGTTTTTTTTGAAGCTGGGTAGACAATCTAGATCATCTGGTCTTAAAGTGTCAGGGGCTGTCAATGATGTTCTTTGGCAGTCGTTTTCACTATGCACATGTCAGGTAGCTGCTGCAAATACAAAATGATGCAATTTTTCTATCATACCATGACAAATGTGTGTGCATCTATAGTGTCTGTCCTTTTAACTGTTCTAACTTAGTGTGTATCTGTGCTGGCTTGAAGCTAATTGGAATATTTTACTGAGAGAAATTAAATCCTTAGCTCTGAGAAGAAAGAAAAAAAAACACCAGTAACTTATATTCCTCATTGTTCTGTTGAGAAACACAACTAGTCAAAATATAGATAAGACACTGCTCACACACTTCTCAGCTCTCACTACTTCTTCTCTCTGCTGGTCTGTGTGGTGCTATCTGCCTTAACTCCTTAATCCAACCTAACCCTTTTTATTTCCTCTAACCTTCTTGTCATCTTTTCAACATCTCACCTCAGATTTCTCCAGATTTATCACATGAGATATATGGGGACTGATCTGGTTATTGCTGAAGGGAGGGAAAGAGGGGGAAGGGGGGAGAAGTGTGGATCGGGAGCCTCCTGGCAGTCTGATTGTTTTGAGAGGGACTTTGTGTTTCTTTACTACTTTTAACTTGTATATATATTTGTATGTGTGTATATATATATCTATATCTATATATATATCTGCTTGTAAATTGTGCTAAGCTGTAAATATAGCTTCATTCCTTAACTTCCAGCTGTCTGAGTCTAGTCTGGGTGAATTTATGGGGAGACAGGACGGGTAACTCCCAAACCATCACAGTATCCTTTTTTTTTTTCCTTTACAGCCACTATCCAAATGCTGAAGTGGTTAATTTTGGAACGTGGTTTTTATTCAGTTTCCCCATCTCCCTCATCATGCTGGTCCTAACTTGGTTCTGGATGCATTGGCTGTTCTTGGGTTGCAAGTGAGTGCAGATTTTTCAAAGCACCTGGGTTACGAAAGCAGGGCATCTATGGCTGCTCTGGAACATGTCTCATAAAGATCTCAGCAGCAAATGATGAAAACTTCCTTCCTCATTCCTTCTTCTTGCTGGAGGAAATCTTATTGCTTAGCTGTGTGGCAGAGACAGCACTGTACAGCACTGCTGCTTGTGTGTGAAGTGCCTATGTATTGCTGGTGAAAGTCCTTCCTATGCGTTCAGCTGATATATATTTTTTTTTATGTTTCATCATGAGGATCTCATAGTGGAACAAAAATATCATTAGAAGCTCTTTTGGAAAAGTACAACTTGAAAGATGAATAGAAAAATAACTGCAAGTGAACATGTTATTTTTCATATCTTCCTCCAGCTCAATTTAATCAATGTATGACTAGTTAAAAGTAAAGGTAAATAGATTCCATATATACTTCTTGTTAGAGCTGAAATGACTCACTGCCTAAGAGATTAATACGTTTCGATACCAGTAAGTCCCTTAGCTCTCCAAAAAGAACAGAACTCAGTCTCCTAGTTCATTTGTAGCTCATATTCTTTTTGTAGAGGCATTCCACAAAAGTTAATGAAAATTGATTAAATGTGTATATTTAGAGTGAATCAGTTAACCTGCATTAAATTGTGATGCAGACACATTTACTCAGAATTAAAGTGGCTTTAATTTGATTTAGTTTGCTTTTAAAAGTAAGATGAACTGACATCATTAATTTATTTCACCTAAGACAATAAATAAAATTATAATGATTTTTTGCTTGCTGCTGACCTTGACTAGATTTGAAGAGGTAATTTAGAGGTGAACAGCTCCATATCCTTCTCTCAGTCAGTCTCCTGAGCCTTGAAGTTCCAAATTAAAAGGCTAAAATAAATCCCTTTTCTTGATTTTTTTTTTTAATCTTGAGAGGAAACAGGTCCCAACATGACCCTCAATTACTCTCCTTTTAAAAAAATAAATATAATTCAAATTCCACACTGCATCCAAGACCTCATGCTGATTAATGTTGTTCTAAATAATACCAGACTGAACCATTATTGACTTTTTGAGAAGCAGAGGTTGATTTCAAGGCTCCTTAATCTCTGCCTCCTGTTCACTGCAGTTCATTAAAGAGCATACGTTTGGAGCTTAGCTACAATTCTCTGCCTTCACATTCCGCGCCCCCCCAACCTAGAAACACTTCGAATATGTTGAAACAGCTGCCTGATGCCTGTGCATAAATGTTTACTGAATTCCTGTAATGTTCATGTCCTTTTCCTTAGAAGTTCAGTATCATCCATCTGTTGTTACTTGGCCCAGCTGGAACAGTGTGTCAGGCTTGCTTTTAAGGCTCCAGACTAAGTCAAAAGGGAAGGATAATGGACTCACCAAAGGATTCTTGTCAGCAAAGCAGAGCTAGGAGTAGAATTGTCACTGTAGAAGTGTCTATTACAAACCATAAAGCTCTTCTCTTCCAGTAGCTGTTGGTGAAATTCACTGGAGTCTAACAGTAAGGTTTGGTAGGAAATCTAAATGCTTACAAGAGCAGCTCAGTGCTAAATGGACTAAAAACAAGTAATCACATTTACGAGTGAAATGAGAAGCCTGTTTAAGACTTTGTTTACCAGACAGGGCCTGACTGCATCTTGAGCTGTGCAAATTCCTTTGAGAATCTGGCCTTAACCAAATACCTGGAAGGAGATTGTAGATCATGGTTTGGCTGGTGCTGTGGTATGCATCTCTAATGAGGTACCAAAATAGACGTTAAATAGCAGGAACTATAAAAGCAGGCCATTGTGCTCCCATGGTCCATCAGTCACTGAAGTACCTGCTGCTTCAGCCTGTTTTACACTGGTTTAGCTGCGCAGGTTTCTTAATCCACCCCACACACCTCTGTGACAGAGGGCACAGCTAGAGCAGAAAAGCAGATGTCTGTGGCTCAAAGAAAAGTGATGTTCGTGTAAAGAATAAAAGGAAAAGGTTAAAGTGAGCTTGCAGTATCTTAATTTGCAGTAGGAATGCTCAGAGTTTGTTATAGTATAAAGGTAATGTGAATAAACTAAGGACTTCGACTAATTTTCATGTGAATGCACAGAAGGTGTATATGTATTCAGTAAGGAGACATGCTTGTGCTCAAGTGGCCCTGGCAGAAGCACAGGCATTTCTCAGGAGGACAAAACACTAAGATAATTGCCTTGGCCTCTGTGGCAGAGGCAATTTGGTGCTACACTGACTGTTTAGCAGTGGATAGTATTGNTTCTGCTTGGCTTTCTGGGCTGCAAGTGCACACTGCTGGCTCATGTTGAGCTTCTTGTCCACCAGCACCCCCAAGTCCCTCTCCTTAGGGCTGCTTTCCAGCCAGTCACTCCCCAGACTGTATTCAGGCTGTGAAAGCTGCTGGGATCCTCAGCACAGCTTTCCCCTGTTACCTACAGTGAATCCTCAATATTCAAGTTAAACTTGCGCTCAAAAGCCAGACTGGGATGCCCCTGATCCAACTGGAAAGTATGCAGTTGTCCCATTTAAAAATCTGCTATCTGGCCTCTGACATAGTCTCTCCACATGATGGTAGAAATTATTCATATCCTTCCTAGGTTTCTGGTAGCAGAAAATTCTGGCCACTGCCAGCTGTTTGAGGAAGCCTACACAAAGCCCATCCTCAGTTTGAGATGGCTCAGTGATAGCAGTTAGTATTAGTCAGAATAGCCTAGTGACCTTCCCAGTATGTCTGTGATTGATTCTCAGAAGATCTGGAAACTAGACTATGCCAAGATCACATGAAATAATTTACTTTTCCATTGCCATGAGGTCTTCCCCCAGTCACATCTTCCAACAGTCTCTAGCAACTGGAATTTTCAATTTACCTCATCAGTTTTATTCTGAAAGGACATTTTTTTACTCTATTTTTTTTTTCCTTTTTTTTTTTTTTTTTCCCCTTTGGATACCTTTATTTAATTTTACTGTGCTATCTACCTCAGTTTTAAAGAGACCTGTTCCATGAGCAAGAAGAAGAAGACCAAACGGGAAGAGATGTCAGAGAAAAGAATTCAAGAAGAATATAAGAAACTGGGAAGTGTTAGGTAAAACACACTTGCTTTCATCAGGAATTTGCCTTTCTAGACAGCACTGCCCTCTCATATTGCCCTCAATGTTGCCTTTAGCCCATGCAGATTATTCATAAACTGCCAGTTCTTTCCAAAGACTTTGTTACAAACATGTATTTATTTACTTTTTATTCCTAAAGAAAAGAGAAATAAAAGAAAAAATTCAGGTTTATAACAGAGTTCAAATGCCACCTGAGTCAAGATTTGTCTCTGCCTTTGAACTAAATCACTAAAGCATTCCCCTTCCCAATTCAGGCAGATTCTTATTTTCATGGATAGTTCACTGTTGTATGCCACAAGATGCCCAGCTTGCCCAGCTGACCATAATCTTTATTCATAGTGGCAAGAGACGTCTCCTGAAAAGGTTATTTTGCCAGATGGTTTTTTTTTTTTTTTAAGATGTGATACCTCATCAAGTCCATTCTTCCCAAAACATTGAGATGTTGTTCAGCTGAAATGGTGAGAGATCAACTTGCTGACCATGATGAAATCAGAATCTAGGCTGTTGTTCAGGCTATGCCTAAATATGAAGCTAGACATAATTTAAAGCTACCCTAAATTAATCAGTATATTCAAGTCACCTTATATTTTCCCCATGTGTTTAAAATATCTATGCTAATTTATGTTGTCATTTGCTCTTATGCTTTCTAAACTTTGAATAACGCATTTATGGTGGAACAGCAAAACGAACTTCACCTTCCCAACACATTTAATCATGCAAACACAAAACAAGCATTTATAAATATTTCCCTCCAGGTCTTGCCAAGGAATGCTTGAATTGCAAATACAGATGGATATTTTTAGCCTATTTTTAAATAGGTTTAGGTCGTTCTCAGTTGGGAGCCAAATGTAGAATTATTCAAACTAATCTGTCTTTCCATTTTCTGTGTGGTTTATACCCTGTGTCTTTTATATAATTCTCATGGGATCAATTTCTACTTTCTTCTTTCTTTTGGGCCTTGCTCTCAGGTTTACAGACAGACCTTTGATTTAATTCCTAGCTTCTCTTTTTTTCTTCTTTTTAGCTATCCTGAGATGGTGACTGGATTTTTCTTCATTCTGATGACCTTGCTTTGGTTTACTCGTGAGCCTGGCTTTGTACCAGGATGGTCATCTTTTTTTGAGAAGTAAGTGAAATTCCCTTAACAATTGCACAGGAAGATGGCCTTGCTTCTAGCGACTTTCTGCAGTAATTTTTGCTTTTATAACACCATCAGCCACTTTTAACAAGGTGCTGAAAAAAAATGCAGTCTTTCTTGAAAAATTGGGATCTTGCTTTTTAAGCTGCATCTGTTTGTATGTTGACAAGTTGCATTCTTTTTCAGCAAGCAGAGTGAATTAAACAGCAGAAGTAAAATAAACATATTTTAAATGGAAAGAAAAATAGGAGGGTTGGATTGTGAGGTTCAAACATTTTGGCACCTTCGTAGAGAAGCCGTCACTTGGAATACACTGCAAATATAACATTTTTTTTTCCCCCAATTTTATTTTGAAATAATAATTTTTGACAAAAACTATTTTTCTCAAGACAGATTTTATCCAGAAAATATCCTTTTCGATGAAGTACTACAGAGAAGCAAATAATGTCTCTTATTTTAAATAACGTTGAAAAACATTTGATTAAAAGTAACTGTAACAGATCATGCATATAAAAGAATAAGTGATTTGAACTTACCTTTTCTTTTTGTTTCTACTGCTTCCTCATTTTGACAGAAAAAAAATAATTTCTAATACAGAGATTTCCTGAGGATCTCTAGAGTTTGGCACTACTCAAAATACTCTTTCAAATAGTTTTTAAACATTTAATTTAAAATCAGTCTACAGTTAATTTCTAAAGGATCTCTTGGGTTTGGACTTTTTCCTCAGAATATGTTTACTCTTCCTTGCTTTTTGTAAATACATTATTTCTCTGTGCCTCTGACTTAATAGATATGTAAACCAAAAGGGATTTCTTTTTCACTGGAATGTTGGAGATTATTGAGCGGCGACTGAATCTGACTACAGGATTCAGTTTAATAAATGGGGGAAAAAAAATCCAATTTGTATCCTTGAAATGCAGGCAGATTTTTCTAGTGGGCTGTTAGTAAGATTTCAGAAATGGAAACACAACTTCACCTGCAACAATTTGCCTGGAGCCATGTACTTTGTTTGGAAATGTAATTGTTAGTGTGTTTTTATGATAACCTACTGTTTCTTTCCTAGGAAAGGTTACCGGACTGATGCCACTGTCTCTGTATTTCTTGGTTTTCTCCTTTTCCTGATTCCAGCAAAAAAGCCATGTTTTGGGAAAAGGGAAAAAGGTGAGGAGGATGCAGCAAGATCTGGCATGTTTTCCAGTGCTTTTAATGATATTTTCCTGTTCTTCATAAAATGTTCCAAGAAGACATTTTTATTGTGGAAGGTCAGGGTTCAGTTTCTTCTCTGATACCAGCCCTTCCTACAACAAAACCCCCTTTTTGTTGCTTTAATTCATATTGTCTTATCCAGCAGATGAAAAATAGAAGTTGTGTCTGAGGTGATCATCTCTTCGGTGTTGAGTTATCAAAACCTAGGACTGAGTTTTATGAAAGGTTCAGATGGAGAGATACAGAAAAAGTAATGTTCATATTCTCAAAATTGGCTACAATAAGGTCTAATAAACGATTTGGTCATGACATACAATAGAAATAATTTTTAATGTCATGAAATAAGTATAAAAGAGGTCAGTAAATGTCAAAGTTCCAGTTTTGCTAACTCTTCCCTCACAGTCTTCTCAATGACTATTTCACATTCACAAAATAATTTTTAATGTCATAAAATAAATATAAAAGAGGCCAGTAAATGTCAGACAAAGTTCCAGTTTTGACAACTCTTCCCTCAGTCTTCTCAATGACTGTTTCAGATTCACTTTTGGGTAGCACTCGGAGGTATCGATCAATTTGCTGTGGAAAGTTTTCAACGGTTCCATATGAAACCAGAATTTCCTGCATAAAGTCTTATGTGAAGATTACAAATGTACCTAGACATACTATGCAGCTTTTAGGAAAAAATCACAATCTCAAACTCTTAATTCAAGAAAATACCCATGGATCTAAAAAAAAAATAATGTCCTCAGATAAAAGCTAGGGTGTTATTGCACTTTATCAAGCTTCATGTCCTGCTGGAGAGAGGAAATACCCTTCTTTGAGAAAACAATTCCACTGTACCTCTGTCTTTGTAGTCTACAGATAATTTACACATACATGTATATAACACAGCACACAGTCCCTCAAAAAGCTGCATATAACAGCACACAGCCTCTCAAAAAGCTGTATCAACACAGGGGTTGAAAACTATTCCCATCAACAGAGTAACCAAAGGCAAGTCAGGACATTTGAAATACATATGCTGCATTTTCAGAGCCTGAGCTAACCAGAGACATAGACTACACATTTCTTCACCTCTCTCACAGAGTTCTCAAGATAAGTCACGTGCATATTTTGTGATTCCTGCTAGTGTTAAAAATTTAGCGATCTGTGTCTAAAGATCAAGATCTGTGTCTAAAGCTCAATGTAATACTGGTCATACACTTGCCTTTTTTTTTTTTATATAGGAGACCATCAAAAGTCAACAGACATTAACACACTGGAACCCATCATTACCTGGAAGGACTTCCAGAAGACCATGCCCTGGGAGATTGTAGTGTTGGTTGGAGGAGGTTATGCCTTAGCAGCTGGATGCAAGGTACAGATTTAGATTCCCCATTCTTAAAAAAATTACAAACTTGGACATTTATCCCTTTGCATACTCACTGGTTTGGATTTTTAATGTGGATACTCCTTGCCCTCAGTAAATAGCAATCTTGCTAACAAAAAGATAACTAGGGCTCAAGTCAATTGTGTAGGCATCTCTCATTTCAGATGCTTTAGAATACATAACTATTCCTTACAGGATGACAGGCATGACACAAGATCTGAGGGAAACCTTACACTTTTTTCAACTAGCAGCTAACCATCCAGATGGGGAACATCTGAGCCGCCACTGAAGGCTCCTTTCTAGGCACCTGAGTCAAGCTCCTAGTACTGACTGGATAAATCATACTCTAGGCTATATCTATACCCAGCATATTTCATTAATACACATCTAGCTCTCCTATAAACTGCTATATGTAAACAACTAAATCTGTGTATTTTAATCTCAAATTCTATCCAGAATGTGCAATCCTTTGTCACCAATGTGCAATACTTCAACCCACAGAAAGAGAGAAGATCAGCCTTGGGGCCTTATGGATCTAATTAACTGCCAAATGTATCTCTCTTTTACTGTGGGTACATATTTATTAGGCACTGCAGTAAAACACAGTTTATTGAACAAAAGGAAGTGCAGAAAGCATTGACCTAAACTTTATTTTCTGGTGGGAAAATGTGATGCAAACTGCCCCAAAGAGAAGAATGTTTTACAAACATACAAACTATTTAGTTATTCTTGTGCTTCTGTCCTTTCCCCAGACCTCTGGCCTCTCTACATGGATTGGACGCCAAATGCTCTCCCTGAGCAGTCTTCCCTACTGGGCTGTAACCCTGCTGGCTTGTATTTTGGTGTCCCTAGTAACAGAGTTTGTTAGTAATCCAGCAACCATAACCATTTTTCTGCCTATTTTATGCAGCATGGTAAGTAAAAACAGTGATATTTTTAGTCTGTCTTTCTATGATGGACCAGCAGTTACAGAAAAAAAAAAAATTCTTTTATATGATGTGAAGCAGAATGCAGGTCATGTTTCCCTATTATAATAATTTTATGTGATTGTCTCAAAGTACAGTATGCAAACAGTTGTCAGGTAATATGAATATACAATCCCATTAAAATAAGCAGCCATGTTTGTATGGCTTATTAGTTCAAATTTACCTATGTTGTGTGCAGAAAGAAATTTAGAGTAACACTGTAATTTTAGTAGTCTGAACTGTCATCTTAACACAGTCTCTCTTTTTTTGACTATAAATGTAACCTGGAGACACTTCTCTTTCCAAAATGAAGTTAGCCTTGTGATACCTTTCCCTTTGATTATCAAAGTAGGTCATAGCAATGTAAATAAAAATGCCAAATTTCACCACCACTGAAGGCTGCAGTGAAAGAACAACTCTTTAGACCATCATAAAGAATATTGCATCATTGCTTCTTGTCATGTGAGTTTTGACCACAAACAACTAATTTTCCTAACCACTGTTCAGGAGGACTTTGCATGATAATGTCAGTATCCTCAGCAACTGAAAGAACTAAGTGCTTCACATCAATCTATTGTGACTTCTCTTGGATGAAGACTGAAGCAGCAGTCAGTGTTAAGATCCGGAAGACATAGCACAGAAAGTCATGGGAGAAAGAGCAAAGTGGTAGCTTAGTGGTAGCAATCTCTACCCTCCACCCTCATTTCAAGAAACACCCCTAGAGTATAACCAGCTTCAAATTATAGCACTAATGTTACCCTAAAAAACAAACAAACACTTCCACAATTAAGTTGAGAAATTAAGCAGATGAGATTCACAGAATCTTATCTTCACAAAACAGAGAGGTTCTGCTCATCCTAATTGTGAGCAGTGGCTTTTATTGGTTAAGTGAAATGTCTCTCCTCCTTTCTCTTTCCAGTCAGAAACCTTGCTCATCAACCCTTTATACACCTTGATTCCTGTCACTATGTGTATCTCATTTGCGGTGATGCTGCCAGTGGGTAATCCTCCAAATGCCATTGTCTTCAGCTATGGGCACTGCCAGATTAAAGATATGGTGAGTCTTGAGATCAAGCACATCCTCCCATGCTTCATGCAACTTCAACACCTTGTCCCCACATCCTGCAGCCAATGATAATAATGATTATATTGGTGCTAATATAAAGTCTGACTGATCTGCACTGATGTAATGTGACTGAGCTATCAGGTTAAGAACATCCACACATCTGCTGCAGGATAGGCATATTTCTCAGCTTTATTTTTATGAAGGTAATAGTCTAAAAAAGTATCAAAAGTACACAATCCTTTGCTATGATCTATTAAGACAAACACCCAAGAGCATGAGAAATTAGATTTATTACATAGCTCCATAGGAAGTCATGCAGTTATAGAATCATAGAATGGTAACGTTGGAAGGGACCTCAAAGATCATCTAGTTCCAACCCCCTGCCATAGGAAGGGACACCTCCCACTAGTACAGGTCACTCAAGGCCTCATTCAACCTGACTTTGAACACCTCCAGGGAGGGAGCAGTCACAACCTCCCTGGGTAACCTGTGCCAGTGTCTCACCACCCTCACTGCAAACAACTTCCTCTTAACATCCAGTTTAAATTCTCCCCTCTTCCAGTTTAAACCCATTGCCCCTCGTCCTGTCACTGCAAGATCTTGTAAACAGTCCCTCCCCAGCCTTCCTGTAGCCCCCTTCAGATACTGGAAGGCTACTCTAAGGTCTCCTCGAAGCCTTCTCTTCTCCAGGCTGCAGAGCCCCAACTCTCTCAGCCTGTCCTTATAGCAAAGCTGCTGCAGCCCTCTGAGCATCTTCATGGCCTCCTCTGGACCCGCTCCAACAGTTCAATGTCCTTCCTCTGCTGGGGGCCCCAGAATTGTACACAGTACTCCAGGTGGGGGTCTGATGAGAGCAGAGTTATCACCTTGCTATGTGTGGTTTAACTCCTCATTCTGACTACCTGATTGAGAATTTCAAGCAAGAAGCTCAGCAGTTTTCCAATGACCTGCATCAACCTGTCACTCTTGAACACTCCCACAATGTACACTCCAATATATAGTACTGTGGTGGGTTTTAGCTCTAGAAATCGGTATACATAATTTTTCACATTATATATAAGTCAGTTTAAATGCATACATACACCCTACTTTTCCATGTTAGCTACTTTTGACCAAGTTGTCATTGATCATGTTCTGATGTACTTTGTTCTTGCAGGTGAAAGCTGGCCTGGGTGTAAACCTGATTGGCTTAGCTGTTGTCACGGTGGCAATCAACACCTGGGGAATTAGACTTTTCCAGCTGAATACTTTTCCAGAATGGGCAGCAGTCAGCAACATCACTAGCCAAACATAACCTCTACTGAAAACATAAAAATAAGGAGGAGGAGGAAAAAAAAAAAAAAAAGAAAAGAAAAAGAAAAAAAAGTACAAGACCAAAGCAAGTTGGAATAAAATATTACACTTATATTTAACATATGAAAGAAAAGTGACAATTTTTATATAGATAGAACTAGGATTAATAGGAAAATCATGAAGAAAATCCACAAGGAGGTCTTCTGCACAAGTTTGTCAGTTCTAAAAATCAGTGTGAATTAAAAGGAGAGATAAGCTTTGCTCTATTGTTGCATTCCCTATGATACTATAATTGAAAAAAAAAAAAGATCTTCTGTGTTGCCTATGGCTTTTTTACACCCTAGAACAATAACATAGGACTTGTAAAACAGGGGATACAGGACTCCAGTGACAGAAGACAAATATATATATACACTGCTGAACCCAGAAGTAGGATATTCAGTTGTACCATTGACTTCTATAGCAAATGAAGGATGAATCTTACTCCCAAATCCAGAGTTTCATAAGCCAGCTTTTTTTAACAGCAAATAACTATTCTTCTTTTGATGTCTCATCACGGTGTTGGAAGAAACCACTTTCCCACCTAACCTATGTGGCCTGGACAGAAATGCAACTATGAACCACCAGCTACAGCACTTCAAAGGGATACCAGAAACCACCAAACAGATAGGAAGGATTTCTTTTTTTTCCCCACAGCCCCGGTATGTGGTATTTAGTATTTCAGTACTTGCAGTTTCTGCTTTGGAAGGAAGAGCTTCAGAAACAGATAGAAAGTTTGTTCAATACCTTCTTTCCTTATCATCGTTCTGCATTGGAAGCTGTTTCTGCATTGGAAGCTGTTTCAGCAGTGGAAGCTGTGACCTGCAAAACCTTACCAGGCCAACAGACTCATTACTCTGTCTTTGGCTGCTCTTTAGATAGCCACACAGTTACAGTTCCACTGACAGAGAAAGTACAATCTCATCCAAGATGGCGCTCAGTGCCACTCCATGAGTAAGAAGGGAGAGGGCTGAAGTGGAGTGGTGCTGGTGTATCTCCTCCTTGTGCATGTTCACTTGGATACTACACCCACCTGCTCTCTAGCAGCCCAGAGAACAGGAACTTCAAATGTAGGAAACTGTGACATAGAGCAGATAACTACCAGACCAAAAGGCCAATCTCTTTCATCACCTGCAAAGTGAATGTCCTGCTTTTCTGACTAGATCTGATACTCAGTAAACCTCTTATTATATTATGTTCCTGGTTTTAATCACACTCTCTCTATATACTTTAATTAATTTTTATGCTTTACACTTATACTCTAGGCTTTTTGGATGTTAGCATGAATGTCTATTCTGCAAACATAAAATGTCAATAAAATAAATTATTCACTGCTGCATACTTTGGTGCTCTATGCAAATACAAACAGGATATATTTCATTTCATAACCTAGCAAGCCCTTAGGGGAGTAGTGCTTGTTTACTGCCTCAGAATCACACAGAATGATAGAGGTTGGAAGGGACCTCTGGAGATATGTAGTCCTACACCACCTCACCCCACCCACCCACCAGAGCAGGGTCACCTAGAGCAGGTTGCACAGGACAGCACCCAGGCAGGCTTTAAATGACTTCATAGGTGGAGATTCTACCACCTCTCTGGGCAGCTTTTTCCAGTATTCCACCACTCTCAACCTCCTCATGTTTAGATGGAATTTACTACGTTCATGTTGACAAAAGCATTTCTTAATCTTTGTACAAAGGCAGGAGGGAACATTCTTTAGCAAGACAATTGCTGTTAAAGTACATTAGGTTTTGAAAAACAAAGTGCTCCAATGAATCAATGGTTCAATGTATTCCCAAGCCCTTCTAAACCATGGAACAATATCTGTGTCTCACTTTTTCTTCTCATCTCAGTTGTTTCTCCTATCCTGATCCTCCTGTTCTGCTATGCCTCAGCATACAAAACTCATCCCTTTCGCTGGGATCCAGATGCTCTACACTACTCTAGCTCCCCTGAGTGTGGCTGCTGCTGTGCACAAATCCCGATATGGTGCTCAAAGTGGAGCTGCCCCAGCTTCCATCCCTGCACAAACTGTAGTGCCCCAGCAAGCTGCAAGCAGTACTGAAGCTGATAGAGATGCTGTAATGCCTGTCCACTAGTATGGGCAACTTGCCCCATGAACAAGCACTTAAGTGGATGGAGGTGTCTGCAGTACCAAGGGTCCTGTCCGCACGCACAAGAAGCAGGTCGTCTCTTTTTTTCAGTCTCCAGATCTACTTTTAACATTTTTCCCATTGCCAAGAAACTTTCTGGCTTGTTTTCCTCCCAAAGCTTTAGCTGCTTTGTGCCTTTTACTGTGCACTCATCTTCTAATTCTTTTCACTTCACGCTTCATCCCCCATCATCCTCAAATTGCCTAGCTGCTCGGCAACAAAACACTCTCACCCTCCTAATACTTATTTCTCGGCTCAGCTCAGCTCAGTTCCCATCAGGCCTTGCTATCCAACACCTCTCTTAGGGGATATGAAGACAGGATATTTTCATTTGCAAGAGAGATGAGCAGCTGGCATACCAATCAGTTTTAGGGAGATCTAGGATTACTCACAGAGTGGCCACCAAAATTCTTCAGTAATAACAGAGAGCTAGGCAAATGAAAATTGCTTGCTGCTGCATGGCACATCTTAAGCAATACCTCTTCAGAAACATTTTCTTCAGTCTCTGATACAGTTTCTGCCTTAAGAGATTTGGAGAAACTTGGAGTGGACTGAGGCCTTCCCTCCTGTTTTGGTGCTCTCAACGTGCTTCTCATGTCCACAGCTGCTGGCATTTGTCACTGCAACGTCCCACAAGGCATCTGCAAGAAGGCAGTGTGTTATACTGGCTTCAAGTTCGTCTGTACCAATAACCAAACCTAACGTGCTTTCTTCAGGGGGAAGATGAACCTAATTTCAGCATGATTTCCAGATGCTTTCAACATTCAGCACACACACAAAGTCCTACAAATAAAAGCTCTACTTTCAACCCAGAATCTAATACTCCTATGCAAAAAGTATAATCACACTACTAGTAGCTGTAAACTACTTGATACTCTAATTTTATATTACCTTATACTAGAATCTTATAAAGGCTCTATTTTGGTTTTTTGTGAAGTGATATAAAACCTGAATAAATTAGCTGAAGCAAAATGAAGTGATTTCTACTGAGCAGTTTTTTCATTCTGTTGCTGGTAAGAGTGATGTTTAATTTATCAGGAAAAGAGCAGAGAATGATAGCTGTACTTAATACTTGCACACAAGTCGTTCAGTTCATTCTGGAGAAAAATGTGAATAATAGAATTTAAAACAAACTCTTTTTTCCTCCATATATTGATTACTATCTTAGTACTATAATTATACATTTTAACCCAATGGTGTAGTTGTCAGAGAAAGACTAATCAGTGAGATGGTAGGTTGTAAAATCCCTATTTCACACTATGTTCCATTCCAGTCTCTGGGCTCAAAGAGCAGGAAAGTTACTAGTATAGTTATGGTTTGATTCACTGATTTACAGGAACAAGGTATTTAATTTTTTTCCATGTGTTAAAGACTAAAGCAAGAGTTGACTTTGACAGTACTATATATAGTCTAAAAGTAATTAATGACATTTATTTGTCAAGAAAATAAATTTGACTGTGTCTGATGCATGTTTCAGGTAGAAAAGCAAATAACCTCCATGTCTACTTCATGTCAGTACAAAGTCAATAAAAATGACCTTGGCTTGAAACTTCATAAAGTAAATATTAGCATACCACATAGAAGTGCAACAAATAGAACTAAGTACCTCTTTCTGGTACCTCTGAGGACAAAAACCCACAAACCAAATCAACCAACCAAATGACTTTACTAGTAATGTGCACTCCAACATCCATCACAAATTCCTAATATTCAGAAGAATTCTGCATCATATACAACAGAAAAAGTTTTACGTACAACCACCAACAAGCATGTTTCTGCAAGCACAGATACAATCTGGTTTTATGAAATCAGCTCCTTATTCTGAAATTTTCAGTTTCTTCCTTTGCAACATTACAGTTTCACTAGTAATCTAAAGGGCTGCCTGTAATCTGGCTTGATGTTAGTCTGGGCCCTTCAAAGCACATTTCTGGAAGCTTGGCACTTAAAACAAACATCTCCAAGGAAGCATGCAGAGATGAGTTGCAGCGGTTGTTGGTGCACACAGTTGTCAGCACCCCAGGACAAAGGAGAACCATGAAGGAGGACCACAGTGGAAAAATTCTGCCTCCAGAAAGGCAATATTTTGAATGATATCACAACTCCCCGCAGTAACACCCCAAGCAATGTCCTGTGCTGCTGGATCAGCACTGTTGCTTTATTCATCAGAAATCACTGTGAAAAGTGATACTCTGCATTAACAGGAATCTCTACCTAAATGCATAGAACATGTTTCTGATGTAGATGATGCTAACTAATGCAAAAGCTTACAAGAAAAAGAGTTGGATTCATTAAACTTTACCCTGTCCTTGAATAATTTCTCTAAAACAACTCATTTTTACAGCACGTGGCTGGAGGTACTAGTGACTTAAATGAGTCAAATGGAGTTAGGAAAGCCAACATCAGGGCACTAAGTGCCTCGATGGCCCTGGACAGACTCATTTGGAACTCCCACCCATATCTCCTTCCCTAGAGCCCAGGAATACCACATAAGCACACATGTGATGCTCCATGTTTCTGTTTGCCTTTGGCCTTTTCTCTTGGATGATGCCAAGTCCATGCTGTGGCCCCATCTCCAATTAACTCTCTGGTCTCATCCCACCTCCTTTTGCTCAACAAATTTTTTGGGATGGACCTTAGGCCTGATTCACCCATTTACTGTATCTGAGGCTGATGCTACCATCCACTGTTATTGCCTGCTGTGTGTAGACATTTAGGGCTGTGCCTCACTGGTGAGAATACTGACTGGACTGGGATCACTCTGGTTCCCAGTTTTGTAACAAGGAGGGTCTGTATAGGCACTAAAGCTGCAAAAGAAATGCTAAAGAAGCTGGCTGATGTCATCATTAGCCTACACTCCATTGTCTGTGAAAGGTTATGGTAATACAGGGAACCCTCCAAAGACTGGCATAAGCGAATGTCATTCTTATCTTCAAAGAGGAGGATTTGGGGAACTACACAGTGGTCAGTCCTGCTTCAGTCCTTGGGAAAGTGATGGAATAAATCTTTCTGTAAGTTGCTTTCAAACCTATGAAAGAGAATAACGTATTGGGAGTAATCAGCATGAATTTACAAAAGGTAAATGATGCCTGACCAGTCTAGCACTTATACAACAAAACTACTAGTTTAGTGGACAAGTGGACAGCAATAGATGTTGTTTAGCAAGGCTTCTGAGATGGCCTTCCCCAACAATCTTACAGACAAATTGAGTATGCATGGACTAGATAACTGAATGACAAGGTGGATCAAAAAATGGCTGAACTGCTGAGCTTAAAGGGTTCTGGTCAGCACTACAAAGTCCATCTGGAGGCCAGTCTCTACAGGTGTGCCCCAAGGAAAAATACTAGGGCCAACAATAAACAGTTTGCACAATAGAGCGCATCATTGGCAAGTCTGTAAACAGTACAAAATTGGGGAGAGTGGTTGATACACAAGATGGCTGTGGTATCATTCAGGAAGACCTTAAAAGGCCAACATGAATCTCATGAAGTTCAACAAAGTTTTGTATTTGGGGAGGAATTATCCCACAGATCAGTACAAGACGAAGCTGAGTAGTTAGAAAGCAGCTTTGCAGAAAAGGACCTGGGGGTCCTGGTAGACAAGTACTACATGGGTCAGCACTTCAGGTTTAATGGCCATGAAGGTTTTACGTCAAAGGTTGGACTTGATGATCTTAAAGGTCTCTTCCAACCAAAACAATTCTAAGGTTCAGCCTATGTTTAAAATCTATTGTTTATCCACCAGACACAGCCGCTAATTGCTTGATGCACATCTTGCACCTGAGGGCTTTGTATGCAGTGGAGTCATGACAGGTCACCCTTTGAAGCTACCTGGAAGCAAGTTCTGAACACAACACGGGTACTGAGAAACTTCTGCATGTTAAAAAAGCCTATGTGGATAGCTAGAACTGCCATATATACACATTTCTCGAACACCTCCAGGGACAGTGACAAAATCTTGAAGTTGATAGCGTTTTATACTCTTTGACATTTGTCATGTTCTTGCAAAGTCTACACTGCTGGAAGTGATCACTTAACAGCAGAAGCTCCCACTTTCTCCTCAGATCCACAGTTTGAGAAGTGAACTTCCCAAGGTAAAATGTGTCTCTTAAGGACAGTGAAGTACAGCTGCTCACGACAAATGACAGGAAAACCTGAAAGCCACTTCTTGATGCATTTAATTTCTTTCGCAGTGTTCTAAGAACTAAGGTATTACAAAGTGTGAGGTATGCATAGTTACAGGACAAACAGGACTCCAGTTGGATCAGGTAAAAACAGGACACAAAATATTAGGAAAAAGTATTAACAAAAAGTACAAACGATCTTATTATGCAGTCACTTATAGGCTGCAAATCAAAATTCTGAAACCCCTGAAGTTCAGTCCTGGGAAAAGTTCATGGTTGCTTTTTTGAAAGAAGGACATTCCAGTTCTAGGAGACTAAAAATGGGGGGGGGAGGAATCTCCCATGCCAACTCTCTACTTGATCTTTGTTGTCTCAAAGGTAAACTGCATCCGTCATGCATGCACAGAGGTGACCTGGATAACACCGCTTTCTTAGGACTTGTCACTGGGAGGTTTCTTCTTAGCTTCCACATCCTTCTTAAAATCTTCAAGTTTCTTTGCAATGTTAGGAATCTTTAAAGACAAAACCAAAAAAAATAAAAACAAACCCCCACAAATTAACAAAACATCCAGAGCTACATAAGCCTCAGCAGGAAACACAACAGCATTCTATGAAGTTTAAACTGCTTTCTAGAAGGTATTTGCCTCCAGGATCTGTTACCTTGCACAGAGGTTATCTTTCAATATCAAGCAAACAGCAGACAAAAGCACTTCACACAAGGCTTCAGGAAATATTTTAGGTAGTTAAGAATAGAAGTCAGACAGTGGTGATGGGAACAGAAGGACAGAAAATTTTAGGAAATTTAGTAAGACCAGCCTCGCTTCCTTACTGAAAGAGGACAAATTGCCAAGAATAAGCTGATTCAAACACTGATGCACAGACTTCAGTAATGACTTTTGCAGGGAAAATTAGAGTGCATAGGACTGGTCAGACAAAGAGAAAAGACATGTTCAAGAGCAACAAATATGTTCTCAAGAAACTCAGGAAAAAGTACTTCTCCTGGTCCATCTTGTGGAAGACAAAATTCCCCACTGGGGAATTCTGGTGCATTGCAAATTTGCAACCTTTCGCAGTTTCACGCTTGAATGAAAACTCTGTTTACTGCTTGTGAGCATCAAAATTTCATTTTTCTCTTCCAAATAAAAGCATTTTGATAAAGTAACTGAACAGCACATTTTAATAACTTTAAAAATACAAAACAAAAGCAGAAAATTTTATGAGCAAAGAATAGATCATTTCATAACTTTAGCTAAAGTTGGGAATTAACAGAGGATTTTCCAAGCTAACTGATTAAAATGAAAGTAAAGCAAAGTTCCCACTGGTAGTTGTGAAAAAAAATGAACTATTACTTCATATGTAACCCTGACCATAGAGCAGAAGCTTTCCCAAACAGACTGTGGTTCTCTAATTGTATGGTCTGAGGTTGACAGGCTCAGGTAATATCATAAATTTCTATCTTACCTTCCCTTTCAAAGTTAAGCTCTGTTTGAGCAAATAAACTGAAGAGGCAAGCCTTTAACCAAGAGAACTGCTGTCAGTGAAACTCTCCATATAACTAAGGACATATGCTTATAGCTGCAGAATTAGGATCTCATTATGACAATCTTAGATGTCATCTAATATAAATCACCTTCAACGCCAATAATAAAATTACTATGCTTATCCTGCAAGTCAGCGTTGCATTCCCACAGAAGCATTTCCTGGAAAATGAAAAGCACAAGTCCCCCTCTTGTGGCAATGTTTTAATAGTGCTGCCAGAAAAGGACTACACCATGCTTAGGACACATACTGATACACTCAAGTATGTTCTTATGACTTTTTCATTAGACTGTGAAAATATATACTGGAAAGAAAAAAACAGCCTTTTATTAGTACTGAAGTTACTGGACAGAAGTACCACTAACGTCTGCACACAAGCAGGGAGCAAAAAGTGAGAATCCTGCAAGCGAGAGGACTTGAATACCAAAGATAAGAGGAAAGCAAAACATAAATGTCAAAGATATGAGCCTAAATAGATTTTTTTTTCCCCTCCTTCAACTAGGTTAATATAAACTGTGTAAGATGTTAAACTTCACAAATGCCTCTAGCCCATAACCAGCTACATGGCACCGCTCTTACAAGAGATTCTGCTGACTACAGAATTAAAAGCTTGTCAAGACGACTTGGTTCCAAATATTCTACTATTACTGTAAAAAAGTCTGTAAAAAACAGTTATCACAGTTTACTGTGATAACTGAGGAAAGATCGCTTTCCTTCTTTTCTCATGAGAAAACGAGAAAAGATAGAGTGCAGGTCAACAAACTGTTTGAAGTAGGAGCAGGTGCTGAACTTCGGGAAAAAAAAAAGGCAAAACTTATTTTCACTATTGGTACAGAAGACAAATTTTAGATTCTCTGAAGGATTTTTAACTAACAGACTGAGTCAGGAATCCAGTATTTTACTACCACTACAATCCACCACCAGCTGCTAAACCTTTTCTGTTTCTCGGCTCTATACAGATGCCCGCTTACCGTACCTGTGAGCTAGGGCCCCAACACCAGTTAAGGCTTTAAGCATCACTCCATCACAGAGATGATGTCAATGAAGCAGAGGTTTTGGTTCCATTTTCATTCAAGTTCATGTGTAATAAAAGTCAGTACGATCTGCATTTTGCTTAAATAAAATAAATAAATAAACCATCAAAATAAAGACTAATTCAGTTCTAACTGAGAGAAAACAATCTTCAGCTCTGAGAATACAAGGATACTCACATCATAGTTCTGAGCCAGATACATCCCAACCACATTCCCAAGAGTAAAACCAAGCTAAAAAGGAAGAAAAGAATAGCATATTGATTAAAACAAATGGAATATTGTAAATCATATCACAGCTGAAGTTGCAACCTCATTCCAACTTAACTTCTCACCTTTCTTCAGAAAGGTGCCATTTTACCCATCTTTCTCATCAGGAAAACCATAACATCATTTCCAAAATACAGCACAGTGTGAAAGCACACTAGACTCCCAATTTACAGTAGACTCTCTCTTCTTCCTCTGTATCAACACTTGGTATGAAATTTCTGTAATTTTCCCTCAATGAATGTTGAAAGAATATCACTTATCGTTTGCCCTTACTGGGGTATATCTGAACACAACTAGAGTATCCATCATATCACCAGAATGAAAAAAAAATAGGCTGTTTCCATGCCTTGCTACAACAGAAATCAGCATCTTTTCGGTCTGGTAATTTATTTCCGTACTTGGCAGCAAAAATACCACATCAATCAGGCATTTAAAGAAGAGTAGCCACACATCAAACATCAGACACCCAGAAGAACTTAAGGGTACAGAAAGGAATGCTCATATGAGAGAAGTTTAGCCTGGTGAAGAGGAGGCTCAGGGGAGACCTTATTGCTGTCTACAACCACCTGAAGGGTGGTTGTGGCCAGGAGGAGGTTGCTTTCTTCTCTCAGGCAACCAGCACCAGAACAAGAGGACACAGTCTCAAGCTGTGCCAGGGCAAGTTTAGGCTCGAGGTGAGGAGAAAGTTCTTCACTGAGAGAGTCATTCGCTACTGGAATGGGCTGCCCGGGGAGGTGGTGGAGTCACCGTCCCTGGAGGTGTTCAAGGCACGTTTGGACGTGGCACTTGGTGCCATGGTCTAGTCTTGAGGTCTGTGGTAATGGGTTGGACTTGATGATCTTTGAGGTCTCTTCCAACCTTGCTATACTGTGTGTGTGTACTGTGTGTGATCATTCAGTCTGTGTAATTCAGCTATTCCCCAGCAGATTTAATGAAAGGCAGTAATAAAACGCGGTCTCCTGCCGTAACTTCTCTATATAAAAAATCCTATCTCCTGCGATAACTTTTTCAGGGTGCACAAAACGGCAAGCACTGAAAACCCTCGCTGTCACAAATGGAGGGAGGTACATACGCCAGAAAAAGAAATTCGAGCATGACCGTGAGCAAGCAAAATCTGCTGAACCCCCAAGGCAAATTACGGGCACAACTTGTACGGAAAAACAAGACATGAACGTCATTTTCAGACTGCTTTAAGGCACTGTTTTGAGGGGAGCGGGCACAAACCCGACCGTGCACGGAGGGTACCGAAAACAAGTGCAAGGCGCCTCAAAGGGCCAGGGCGGGTTTGCAGAAGCCGAGAAGGGAAACCTCTCGAAGCCTCACGCACAAGGATGCTTCACTGCCAGAAAGACAGACCTGGGCGCAGTCGCCACGCCGAAGCGGCCTCACAGCTGCGGGGGCAAGTCACGCTATAGGGCAGGAGCACCCAAGCGTAGGCTGAAAGGAGAAGCCGTCACCAACTCCTTAGGCCGGGGAACACAGCAGGGGCAGGCCGTCTACCCGAAGGGCCTCCCAAATGCAGGGCGCAAGCAGCAGCCGCACACCTCAGCCTTCCTCTCCGAGGAGGCCTAGGCTCCAGCCCCGCCGCCGCCAGCCCGGCCGGCCTCGCTCCGCTCCGCCCGCCGCGAAATGGCGGCGCCGCCGCCCCGCGGAGCCTTACCAAGAACTGCAGCATGGCGCCCGCCTGCCTGCTTCTTTGCCTCAGTCCCTGCCTGCCAGCTGGAGAAGTCAAGCTGGCGGCGGCAGCTTCTCTTCCGGGTGCCGGCCCGCCCTCACCGCCGCCACTGGGAGGGGCGCGCGCAGCACCGCCCGCCCCCGCCCCTGGGGCGGCTCCGCGGCCTGGGGACGGCCAAGCCACTGGCTGGCGACGGTGGCTGGGGCCAGCGCTTGGGGAGGCTGGTTCCTGCCGCTGTTAAAGAGCTGTCTGACAGCTAGAAATGCAGCTAGCGTGCTTTTTATAGCTGGGGGCGTGGGGGAGGATGGTAACAAAAAGAAGCAGCCCTACCTTTTGTGAGCTCCCTCAGATATGCCTTCACGTCAGTCCAAAGAGTATCATAGGCTGTCACTTGGTGGGAGTGCATTTATTTGATCTTGAAGGAATTAGAGGCACACAAGACTCCTCATCTACAACACCACTGATACGGTTCTCAGCAGTAGAGTAGGAGTCCATTCTGCTACATGGCACGGATTTTGTTTTGCCTGCTTGAGGATGAGTTGGTTACAGGACCTACTTTCAATTCGTTTTGCTTTTTCATTCTCTGCTTGTCTTGTCAGAGGATGATATACAAGTCCTAATCCTTGTCAGACCAGAGGCCCAGTCTTTCTGGATCTTCTTGAAGTCAGCTCTTTCAGCTTCTTTTGTAGCTAGCAACTGTAGCCATACAGATTGGTGGAGGATAAGGATGGGACAAGGAGCAACAGTGCAAGTGGGAGTGCATTGAGCTTGTGTGGTACTGAGCTGGCTGCACTCAGTTGGCTATCCCAGGAAAACCTGGGTTCAGTGAGATTGACAAGTTATTTACAGCATCTTTGCTTTAGCTCATTCCACCTTGCCATCACACACACATTTTAGGAAATGAAGTCTTGTGGGAAAAGAGCTCCGAATGCAGAAGTGTGAGTATCTGCAAGAAGAACGTGAAAGTCGTGGAACACCAGCAAGATCCCAGGAGCTGCTGCATGCATTCAGTTGCAATCAAAGCTGAAATGCTGAATATCAAATACAGTGAGTTCTTAAGTCACCTGCAAACAAAGCACACAAATAGTGTGATAATTCTGAAGAACAGGTATGCGCAGGCAAGTTGTAAAGGTCCTTATGATACCCCTACATACAAGGAATAATGTCTTTGAAAAAGAGATTGTCACTTATAATCAAGAATCTTGAAGAGTAAGCTACTTCAGATGAGAAACGTTGGAAAACTCATTTCTAACTGAGATAGGAACAAGAAAGGTGTAATTTTAAATACATACATTGCTGGCAGAGACTTTCTTAATATTATCCGCCATTATCAGGTGCTCTACAAGTATCATCAAGCCCATAAGGTATGCAGAAATCTTGTTTGTCAGGAACAACTGGCTTTTCTCAATTGCTAAAATCATGTTTGAAAATACATTTCTGGTGACTCAATATTGGTTTTAACATGCGAGTGCAGGTATAGAAATAATCCACTTTATGGAAAGTGAGAATCTCTTAAAGGATATTGTTTCATTTACTGTTTTTTTACAATAAGTTTGATATTATATAAACACAGCGGGATAAGACAGTTTTGTATGTTAGGCCCATTAGAAAAAGAAAGGTGTTATATTATTATCTTCTAACAAAGAAGAGCTTAAACTCTTATTTATAGCCACATAAATCCATGAGCCTGGACAGAATGCACCCATTAAGGAGAAATGACTGACACTGCAGGACCACTGTCTTTAATCACTGAAAAGTCATGGAGATCAGGGGATATCCCTGATAACTGAAAGAAGGCAAATATCATACTCACTACAAGAAGGCCCAGGAAACTACAGACTGGTTAGTCTTACTTCAGTCCCTGAGGAAATAATAGAATGAGTTCTCCTATAAACTATTACAAACCAAATGAAGTAGGTGACACGGAAACCTAGAAGAACAAATCTTGCTCCTCTGTTAATCTCTGTTCTCCAGACCTGGACAGTGACCGGGAAAAGCCAGTACAGATTTACCAAACATAAATCATGCCTCACAAACCTGATCACTTCCTACAACAAAATAACATTCTCTGTCAACATGGAGAGAGCAGTGGATGTTGTTTACCTGGACTTAAATAAAGCATTTGATACTCTTTCCTACAGCCTCCTCCTGGACAAACTGGCAAGATACAGATTGGATGGGTGATCTGTGTAACATAGGAAGGTGGTATTTTGAGGTCACATCCAACCTGGGATGTTCTATGACTCTGTGATACTAAAAGTGTCCCATACTGTTCCATACACATAGGTACTTTCTCCACAAACTTTTTATTCAGTGAGCAGTCAGTAAATGTGCTATTGTCTGATCTGAAAGCAGCAAAAATAGAAGGTTTGTTGTACATACTTGTAATAGTTTTGTTGAAAGTGTCTGAGAGTAATTTGCATCAAGCAGTAGCATTGATAACTTAGCCATGATGAGGATGTTAGCAAGGCAGCCTCAGCAAGGAGGAATAGTATTTTAGCATTCTAACTAATATCATGACGGAAAATGGAAAGATGTCAGCCATAGAAGCCCTTTCTTAGATCTGAAAATTATTTAAGTCACAATATAAACACTGATTAAAAGAAAGTATTATTCGTGTACATTCACAGCAACCAATACACAACCATGAATGTAAGCCCTTAGGAGGTAAAAAATTATATTTTCATTTTAATACCGTTCCTCATTTCCAATGTATAGTGAAAAGGGGAGTGGAAATCACATTTTCTTGAGTGAGAAATTCTGTAAAATAAACACCAGATGGAGCTAGAATACAATATATTAAATTTTCTGCTTACATTTTATTATCCTTAATACTTAGATTTTGTTTTCACTTCTACCCATTTACTTTTTCTTTGCCATAATGAAATATCTTTTTTATAACCTGTATTGCAGTTGAAGAGTTTCTGAGGACCTATAATTATGCAGGATTTTTTTGTCGTGCTCTGGGGACATGCACAATAGATACAGAGTGTATTATACCCATAATATGAAATAACAAACCAGAACTGCAGGGCACCAGCTTATCAAAAAAACATTTTAGAAATTACCACCTTTAAATATACCGAACATAATTGCCTACATGAAAAAAAAAAAAACAAAACCTAAATAGTCTTTCAGTTTGTATCCCCTCAAATCTTTTCTGGTGGAGGTGCAGTTTACTATTAACTTAAACCTGTTGAAAACATCTTTTTTGCTCTCTCCTCTTAAATGCTGTATCCCAAAGATCCTTTGGAGTTCTTAGATCAATAGGCTACTATATTTTTCACAGAAAAACAGAAGACATCACAAAACACAGACAAAGCACAGACAATCTAGTTCAATCCAGAAAAAAAAAAAAGGCAAAAGAAAGTGTCGAACCATCTACTTTATAAAAATGAGGGCAGGGGTGGAGGGGGGGTGGTGTTCAGATAAAATAAGTTAAAGTTTCCATTTAATGTGTGTGAAAGTATTAAAGTCTCCCTTCTGTTAGATGCACACTTGAGTGTCCAGCTCCATGTTAATAATTTAAGGATAGAGAAAGCAGCTTAGCTCTTCCTATCAGTCTTCAAATAACCTGAAAGTGTTTGCTCCTCCCTGCTGCCCTAGTAGCAAGGGGCTGTCACCAGGGCCACACTGAAACAGAGTGAACTCCAGAGCTCTCCCCTATCCTACAAGTTCTCTTTTCCTGAACATGGGAAATACTAGAGGATGAGGTGCTTGAGCAACAGAAGAGGTAACCTACAGAAGGTCTCATAGCACAGTAGAGCTGAAGGGCAGCATGACTCACAAGTCAGAGTTGAGTTGTCCACCACAGTCCTAGGGTGACACAACAATGCAGAAGCCTGATCTGGCTTCATTGAAGATTGTTTCTGTATTTTTCAGTAAAATGAGAAATTGATCCTTATTCTCATGGTGTGGTTTGATGGTGGATGCCCTGATTCAATCTATGAACCTCAAAATCTTGACTTGGTTCTCTTTAGGGTAGCCCCAGATGTTGCTTGATGCAGAAAGAAACTCAGAAGGACTTGAGAAATCACCTGAAAACCCAAAATAACTAGCTGAATTTTTCTTTATGTGAATAATAGAATCATAGAATGGTAAGGTTGGAAGGAGACCTCAAGGATCATCTAGTTCCAACCCCCTGCCATAGGCAGGGACACCT
>WBNM01031734.1:0-22374 GCA_013399055.1 Ramphastos sulfuratus | reverse complement strand
TAGTGATATATGGAGCCTGCAGATGGTTCTAAACTACATTCTTAATGTCTGATTACACACCTCAGTGGTTCTGCTTTCCCCCATGTAAACGGCTCTGCTTTATCCTTTTCTCTCCATTCTTTCAATACATATGTATATATATAGACCTTATATTTAAACTTAAACTGGTTTAGCTTTCAGCTGTTTCACCAAAAGGCTGACAAAAAAGGCTATGGCATCTCTGTTCTTAGATGTTTTCAAGACTGAATTGCAAAAAGTGCTAAGCAAAACTGAATTGCAAAGACTCTGTTGCAAAAAGCCCTGGCCTAAGCTCAGACCTGCTACTTGAAGTGAAGGTTGGACCAGCGACCTTTTGAGGTCACTTCCCACTTGAGTTATCCTAACTTACTGTGTTTTCTGTTTATATTCAATTATTGGTTTTTTCACCCTTTGATGGAGGGAACAAATTTTTCAGTTTTGTCAAGCCTTTCACTGAAAATCATGAAATGACCAACTAACTTGCCAGGCAAAGTACAAACCTGTCCAGGAAATGTCCAGTGTATAAAGAAAGAAAATCCTCAAACACAAAAAGCTGATTATTTTATATTTAGTCAGCGTAATGAAGTATCTTGAATGCAAATGAGTCATGGATTTAAGTTTATACCCTGAAGCTACAAGATCTAGAAATGTTGTCTAAGCAACAGCTCCTTCAGCTGAGATGTTCCCATGAGCACGTGCCCCTGGGACAAGGAATTCAAGAACACTGAAGGCTGAGTCAAGCAAGAAATGACTGAGCAATGATACCGTTCAATTCTTGCTGCTGGGCTATGTCCTGACAAGGGCAGCAGTATGAAAAGGTCCTTAATTCTCATGTAGTTCACAGAGAGGCATAAGCAGATAATAGATGTGTAATTAATCCCTCTCTGCACTAGAACTGCAGAGAACCTGAGTGCCAGTCATGGATGTTTAGCTGGCAGTTTCAAGCTGTAGCTGTGCATGAAGCAGTGGAAGCTCCTCGTTCAGCTCTTCACATTCTTGTTCAGAGACAATTGTCACAATCACATCAGATGTGAGATGCTAGGAAAATAGCCTCATCACTCATAGGACGACAGCAATCACCAGCACACCAATTGTTGGAGATTGCCTTCCAGAGCAGTGCTTTTTAAGAATTCAAGTCCTACCAAATGGGCAGAAAAAATGAACAAAGAAAAACATGTTATTTATAGCTAAGTTAACTTGCTTCTGTTAGGACCTTGAGTGCACCAGCAGGCACTGCAACCTCTAGTGCCATCCCTGGGTTGTGAGGAAGATCTGGGAGAAGCCTCAGCATGGTCTTCTGTGTCTTGGATATGAGGCTACATGGGCACTCCAGTCCTCAGTTCTGTCCAAAGCAAGGCTGCCACTGTGATGGTTACTTTCACAGCCTGGCTGCCTGGTCAGCCAGATCTGTGTTCCCCTAGGGCCTACTGAACCATAATTCTTAGAGCCTGGCATCCTGCCCACACCCACTGTGCAGCCTACCTTGGTGCTCCTGGAGCACTAATTTGTTCTAACTAGCTAGAATGCAATTGCTTATTCCTAAGAGAAAAAAATAAAGAATGAACTTGCCTGTGCAACCTTTGTGAAAGAAAAGTCAGTGCCTTCAGAGCAGCTATAAAAAAAGAAGACAGATGTGGTATCATTAAAAGACTCTAATTAGAATGTATCTGGAAGAATGCTTAAGCAGTAACTTGAGATTTAAGTATAGCTGCATTTTCTGGGTGTGAGTGGAGAGAGTGTTTATGGAATTGAGTGAGTATTACTTTCTCCACTGATGGTGTACTGTTCTTTGTCATACCTGGCCCCCCTATCAGAAAAGCAAACAAAAAACCCTTGGAGGTGAAGTCAATAATTCATTAGTCTCTTTAGTGCAGAAGAGCTGCATGTTTTTATGACAATGCAAAATGATATGGTAATTTGGCATAAATCTGTGCAGGGACTGGAAAGAGCAGTTCTTGTACTCTCTCCTGTGGGGCAGTTGAAAAACAAGTCCTACTTGAAAAAAACAGCCTTTCTCCTGCTTACATTAGCTCTTCACATGATTAAAAGGTTATTTGTGCCAGCAAGGAGAAAGCATCTGTAACAGGAAACTGCCCTATGAAAACATATACCATCTTTTGAGTGACCAGAGAGGTCTATTACTATTGCCACTGTTTCTGAAGTTCTTAAGTATACTTTCTGCTGCTATGGTGTTGCTGGCTACAGATAACCATAAAACATTAGAGTGATATTAGCTAGTAGATGTTGGTAAGTAAGCTTTCGTTCACATGTGTTCGAGAGTCATCCAAAGCTTCTAGAATGAAGGTTATAATGTTGTCTGTAAGTAAAACCCCTATAAATCATAGAATAGAATCATAGAATCACAGAATCANCTCCAGCCACTCTGTCCCCAGCCTGTAGTGCTGCTTGGGGTTGTTGAGGTCAGAGTGTGTAACCCTGCACTTAGCCGTGTTAAATCTCATCCCATTGGCCTCTGCCCACTCATCCAGCCTGTCCAGGTCACTCTGCAGAGCCCTCCCACCCTCCAAACAGATCCACACCTGCTCCTAACTTGGTGTCATCTGCAAACTTACTGCTGCTGGACTCAATCCCCTGGTCCAGATCATCAATAAAGATACTGATAATAAAGGACCGGGCCCAGCACTGATCCCTGGGGCACACCACTGGTGGGAGCTGCCAACTGAATATGGTACCATTCACCACAACTCTCTGGGCCTGGCCCTCCAGCCAGTTCTTGACTCATATCAGAATGAATCTGTCCAAGCCATGAGCTGTCAGCTTTGCCAGGAGCTTGTTGTGGCAGACAGTGTCAAAAGCTTTGCTGAAGTCTGGGTAGACTACATCCACAGCCTTCCTCTCACTCACCAGGAAGGTAACCTGATCATAAAAGCAGATCAGGTGAAGCATCCTATTGGAATTTCAGAGTGATGATCAGTAGATGGTGCTCTTTTCCCGAGTGAGAATGTAAGGAATACTTTTAAAATAGCAAAAATATTATCCAACTCTTTAAAAAATCTTTTTTATCCCACAGGTAGGTAATATTTATGAAAAACGAAGTTTCAAACACTTCTTTTGTTCCAGAAGTCACTTCAAATTTTTACTATATTTTGTAGCAGACAGTCACTGGTGTAACAGCCACTTTATTAAGTTGGTTGAATAGTCTAATTATGGTGTTGCACTTTACCAAGCAGCTTTTCAAAAAGAATGAGATTATCTGTTCAGATTTTAATTAGTTCTCCTCTCTGTATCATAAGGTTGTTTCTTCTGCTTGTTATGAAAAAAAAAAAAAAAAACCAACCCCAAAAAAAAACCCAACCAAAAAACCCCACAAAAAACCAAAAACGAAATAAGGAAACCACAAAACCAACCCAAAATGAAAAAAATCTCACATTGTGTGGCATTTCTATTAAGAGTTTCTTAGACATACTCTCTTACTAAAATAATCTGAATAAATATAGAGATCAGCTGTAGGGCCAGTATATTTTACTCTCTGTTCTCCTACAATGGGAATCTCAAAGAGAAGAGGATTTTTTGTGTTGTGTTGTGGGTTTGTTTGGGTTTTTAAGTGCTGTCAAACTTAATAAAACACTCGTGTCTTGGAAAGACTTCCAAGTTTGCCCTGGGAGAAGTTCAGGCTACTTCATGGGACAAGTCTCAGAAGTCATGACTTTGCAGGACTGTAAATCTAAATATGCAATTAATCTCCAATGCAAGAAAACTAACAGTGATATGTTCTGCAGAGTCTTGTTTGCATTTCTTCTTACTCTGCAACAGATATTAAAAATCAGTATACATTGCACGGAATCAAGAATCCCCACTTGATAGCAGTTATTTGATATTCACTTTCTCACTATCATTTTGACTGTGGTACTCACTGGCAAGCAGAATTCAGTGCTTCCAGTTACCAGGAAATTTTGTGCTGGCACTTCCCAAGTTTCCATCACTGAACAAGACAACCCATTCAAGCACTTCTGTAAATGCTCTTTGGCAGCCCTGCATCTGCCTGCTGCACCTGTGATCCTGAGAGTCCTGCTACTTGGAAATTATAGTACTACAGCATGTTAAGCCTTCTCGTGGGTTTGGGCTAAGTGTTTTTAAGTTGCTCAAGGAGGATTAAAGTTTAAATTGCTAGTAAAATGCAGAAGACTTCAGATGCCTTTCTGATCTGCTGGCCTTAACTCAAAAAAGGCTTGGATATTTACTGTGATGGTTGATCTTACATCGTTATAGTGTCTGAGAAAGCCATCATCTGAGGCTAACAAAAGAAAATAAAAACCACCTGAAATTAAAAACTCAGATACTTCTTAAATTCCTCTAAGAAATATCTTATTCTCTTAGATTTTAATGTCTGATTGATAGCAGTTATTTTTATCCATTTGAGAGCTTCAAAATCATCATGACTATGAAGACATCTTGACCGACCTCATTTCCATAGCTCTCCAGTGTGTGTCAGGTCTTTTGTGACAGCTGCCCTTAAAGACTGAAAAATTTGCAAAAAGTAATAAAAATGAAACACAAAGTCTATAACTCATACTATGTATGGGGTTTTTAAATTATTTTTACTTTTTTTTTAAAACCTTTGAATGATTCTTCTGTTACAGAGTGTACAATTCACTGTGTTTTCAGACAGATAGTCAAGGATCTAGCTGGAGACAAAACTCTAGCTTAGGCAAAAATGTTCTTTTTTATTTTTTTTTCCAGATTGATCAATGTAAGATTAGCTTCATGCTTCATATTTGTCTGCAATATATCATCTAGAACAGGTGATTTAGTTCTGTTTCAGTAACTGACTGCTCCCACTTTCATAGACTCATTTAGATGTGAAGAATGATTCCTTCACTTCAATGGCATAATTTAAGAGGGACTGATAGGCATGTCTCTGTTACACTTGAGAGCATCATGGCTGCATAGGCTATAAACTCTTATGACTGTGGAAATGTGATAGACTTAAAGTCCCAACCCCAAGTTATGAAAAGCATTGTGCATTTGGGGCAAATTTGTAAACAGACTAATGTTATGCCTTGTCTTCTGAAAGGTTACTGAAATAACTAAGATGATCCATCTGACCTTAACTTCTCTCTGGCAAGTGTTTCAAGAAACAGCAAAGCAAACTCGAACTTTCAAGAACAGATATTATTATTCACATTGTCATATATGTACTCTATTTAAAAAACACACCATGTTCATGTAAGCTTTATATAATTTGGTGCATCTTTTATATGGCGTAAAAGCTAAATGAAATGAAGTAACATGCTCTGATGAGTCTGAGTGGGAAGCATTTTCTTCATCAAGAGTGCATTTTCAAAACTTTTTTTCCTTTTTTTTTTTTCCCTTTCCTTTTTTTCACCACTTTTCCCCTTTTTTTTCCTTTTTTTTTTTCCTTTTTTCCCAGTTGAGTCATTTATGCTGATACTTGATTTATGAATGGGACGGGAATGAATATGCTCATAGATTAATTGCTGTGTGTATTTGCTTCTGCCTTCTTATTGAAGGCTACACAAAAGTGTCTTAAGAGATTAGTGAAATTCTATTGTGTTGTACAATGCATCCTAGTTCTTGGAAGTCCTTATCATAGTGTTCCTGACCTCTGCCAACTATTGTAGGCCAAAACTAGCAAGTTTTCTGAACAGAGTATTCTTTTTTTAATGACAGGAGATGAATAATAGTGAAACATGAGCTTCAGCTTCACCTGAAACACTTTATAAGGGTCATGGTCTTCAATTATACTATAGTCAGATTTATTCTGCTTTATTCTGATTCTTCGTGGCAATTCTTACATAGCAGTGCTTAGAATCTAAGTTGGCATTGTGGCCAGGCTTTTTGCTAGTTTTGTACTCTGTGTTTCAGGAGATCATGATAGGTCCTATTGTTTTCTAGGCAGAGCTCCCTCCAGAATTGATTTTACAAATCTTTTTTTGCTGTTTTATTCCATGGAAGCAAAAGTTGTTCTTCAGATACAAACATCTGTGCTTCTCAAGAAGTGTCTTAATATATTGCTAGTAGCTGCAAGTTCTTTTGCTGTTAATTCATGTCTTGTTACTTAGGTCAAAGCAAAGAGATTCTGGCAGCATCCGTTTTAGAGTGGATATTAATAAACAATGTGATAGTTAATAAGCATGAGGATAGACTTGAATAACAGGTATCAAATGCATGCTCCTGTTGCCTTAGTAACCATTCACTTCCCACTGAGAATTTGACTTAATCCAACAGACAAAGTAAATTTAACCCTCAACTATTTGGCTACTCCCCTATTACAGTAAACTAAAACATTTTCTATACCAAAGTGGTTAGCAAAAAAAAATAAAACAACAAAAAAAATCCAAACACCAAACATAAAATTGTTTTCACCTTTCTGTACCTTATTGGCACCAGATAGCTACTTAAGAATTATTTTAGGATTGAGAAGAATGGCTACATATATATGTCCTCCATTTTTAGAATCTGGCAAAAATCAGAAAGTCTTCATGTTACAAAGTAACTCATGGATCTCCTTCTCCTTTTTGACATTTGCCTATGGTGACAGTGGAACCAGGAACACTTTTCTGTTTATGCAGTAGCCTCTTCTCTCAATCTTCTCTCAGCTGTGTTTACAGGGAGAGAAAATCACAGCATGTAAGACCAAAACTGGGCATGTTAGGTCTGGGGCATGGGGAGATCAGGTGCCCAAGACTGCAGTAAACACTGCAGAGCACACCAACCTCTCAGTGCAGGCACAGCTTAAGATACCTTAATGGTCCCTGTGCCCTCTCTCCTTACACAGGGTGCCCAGGCAATTATCCTTGCAGTTTATTCCAAAAGATCGCTCTAATTATTATGGTTCCCATCTGCTGAAGCATGAAGTGAATTAAGTCAAAGCTTAAAGTAATAAACAAAGAAAGAACCAAATTGTTAAGCTACAGCTGGAGCTGCTTCTGTACTGAAGAAATTTTTCGCAGTCCACTGTAAGATGTATCTTAAAGGGAGAAAGGGAATTAAACAGCTTTGCCTTCATGTCTTCCTGAACTAGACCCTGAGAGACCTGATATCAGATGAGCTCTACAGAGTCAAATTTACACTGCAGATTTGTGCTGGCATTGCTCAGGGATATTAGGAGGTGTGATCCCTCAGGAACAAACCTATGCTAGCAGAGAAACCTTGATAAGAACAATTATAGCTAGAAACCCCACACTTCTAATGTCACAGGTTGCACTGTATAAGAGCATCTACTGGAGCTGTGTTACCAGTCAGAGCAATTTGCATTAGTACAGGCCAGAGTCAGTGAAGCCTCAATAGACACTGTCCTCTTATTTAGATTTTACCAGATTCATATCTTTTTATCCTGTGAGAATCTTGGTTTGATGTTTCAAAAGTTTGGTTTTCCTTTTGTCTAAAACACACAGAACACACAGCTGCCTCATGCCATGTGCCCCTGTTAAGGCTGTTGGTATGCAACTACATATAAAACAAGTTCATGTTGAATGGTCTGTTGAGTTGATGGCCTGGACCCCAGGCAGGAATGCTTAAACAGTCTCCAGAGAGCCTTGAGTCTTCTTTATAGGGGAAAGGTTGCCTGCTGAGAAAAACAGTATGTAAGCATGAAATGAGAACTTACATGACCATGCAGGAGCAAAATTGTACAAAGGGAAGAAGTACAGTTGGAAAGATTTTTTTTTTTTCATGCTAGTGCTCCCTGTTTTTTTCAGTTTAATATGCAATTATGTTCCATGCAGCATATTATTTATGATATGAATGCCTCAGGACAAGCTAAATGATTTTCAAAGTCCCATTCCACCTCAAATAAAAAGGCCCATAGAAGCAGCAGAAAAATAAGTGAATTATGTTAATATCTTATTTGGAGAGGTTATTTTGTCACTGTTGTTCATAAATTATGTTTGATTTTCATTGCAGTTAGACATTTTTCTCCCATTGTTATCTCCATACCTTCAGCCCAATGATCCTAGACAGTTTTCCCTGTCTCCTTTACCTTCCTGTCCTTTAGTCCTTGGCACAGGTTAAAATTTAAAGCTCTGAAACCCTGAGAAGAGCCTTTGCTACGAAACTGAGGCTGCAGATAAGGCAAAATAAACACATTTTCCCCTAGTATTTGAATGTTTCTTCAAAGGAAGACAGTAAACTAGACATAATAAGCAAGGTGCTGTTACAATGCTTTCTTTGCACAGGTGACAGTAATTCTATGATGGTCTTCTTTCTGTGGTACTTCATTTCTTTCTTCAAGCAGACCTATGAAATATTCTACTGAAAACGGAGGCAGAAAAATACATTCTGAGGAACCCACACAGTTGAAGTCATGAACTCTGCAGTCTAGCAAAACCCTTCAACACATGTTTAAGTGTAAGGTACAAACTTAAGAGCTCACTGTGATCAGGGGTCACTTCCCAGTAGCCTTTGAGTTTACAGAGAGAGAAACAGCAAGATTTAAATGTTTGGCTTTAGAAGCAGGACTCTCGTGTTGTGAGAGTATCATGGATCAAGGTGCTGAAAGACTTTCAACATCTTGTATAATCAGGAACAGCTTAGGTAGCAACAGTGCTGAAGGGACACCACCCCTCATCTGCAACTTCTGTTTGCACCCTCTTCTTTGCAATAGTGGCACCCTCCATTTGGCCCTGCAGTGACCTGGTTCTAAATTTAAACCAAGAAAAACCAAATTAGGCTTTCCTTCCAGGGCTAGTTGTCAATTGTTTTCAATCTCTGAACCATTTGGTTTCTTCCCTGAGCCAGGTCAGGGAAAGGTGTGAGCATTCAGCCAGCCATGCCACATTAGAATGGCTTAAAACTATTGTGGAACTGCACCATTAGATACAGTTGATCTCACCCTTAGAAAACACAATCTATGTCCTGTTTCTTTGATTCTCTGGTAAAATAATGAGATAGAGGGAGTGCGAAACCTGCCTGATGAGTTGCTGCACACCTCAGCTCTGCACTTACAATGAGTAACTGATTAGTGGTTATTTCATTTCTTCATTTCTAGGAAAATTTGAATATTGAAAGGAAGATCCATTTCATGCATGCGTTCTCATCTCACTTTGCTTTTCATATCTTGCAACAAAGAGAAGTTAGGCTGTTGTTAGTTTGTTAGTAGCAGAATTTCAAAATGATTTTGTGTCTACACACTGCACATCTGTTGGCTGTCAGGTATTATTCAGATTCCTTTTTGCTTTGAGATCTATAGCGACATTAAAAAATATACCAAATAACTGTCCTGCAATAAAGCTTCTGATGAGCATGAAAATTATTAGGTCAGACAGGCAGATAGCTGTTCAGGGCCTGCTAGACTAGAAATGTGAAAAGCAATGGGTGAATAGTCTTTTAGATCCAAAGGGAGAGTTTCTCTCCTCTGTTTTTTCCCCCTTGTATTTCTGAGCCTCAGAGGAAAAACACTAACAGCATGAAAGATAACAATATTGGAAATGTTCTGGAGAAAGCAATGCTGAAGGGTACAAATGCAGCTGACACAAATGCATTGAAAACTCCCGTTATAGATCCCTGACTTCTTTTAGGCAATGTAACCTTTCTGTGAGCTCTGTGCAAGTGCTGTGACCTGATAAGACTTCTAAATTGTAACACAGTGCCAGTGGAATAAAAGATAAGTGCAGGGAAGAGCAGCATGCAACTAGGAGGTAAACACAGTGACACTGACACAGGCTTTTCTTTTGAGATCAAGCTCTTGGCTATTGTTTTAGCTAATTCATCCAGAGAGAAATAGCTGTAAACAACAATATTCAGTCCATTCACATGAACATCAGCAGATGTCAATACACTTCATGGCAAAGTCAGTATGATTGCCATCATTTTGCAACTGGGGAAACTGAGGCATAGAGAAGTAACAGAATTTTAGTCAAGGTCACTCATCCCTCTGACAGCAGCAGAGTGAGCACAATGTGGTTATCTGGAGACTGAATCCAACATTTCCAGCAACATTATCTTATTTAAAGTGTGAGTGTATTTGTACATGGGAATGCACACACATAGATGCACAAACATGTATAGTAGCAGATATTCTAGAGATATTTGGAAGTATAATTCTGTAATATGCCATAGCAGTAACCACCTTGCAGGAAAGAACTGAGCACAACTTATCAGAAGGCTCAGAGTAATCTTATCTCTAATCACTTTCATCTTTGTAATCAATTAGAAGACACATCTCTTTTGTGCCTTCCATCTCTTTTTTTTTTTTTTGTTTCAAGAGACCCTACTGCTCTGACATTTATTGATCTGAACTTGTCTTCCAAATTACTAATTAGTTTATATGCTCCTAAATGGCTTTAGCTGGGTTTCTGCCAGGATTCTGGTAGAATCTGAAATGGGCTTCTTTTGATAAATCACTGTACAACTTGTATAGCTCTTATAATAATAATAATTGATTACTGCTCATCTTGTTTCTACAAAATACTTTAATACAGTAAAGCACAACACCAGCCTGTGGGTACAGTGGCCACTTTTGTAAATGCTATAGCTTATCTTTTCAGTGAACTCATTTAAGTAAACTGAAGTTAGCCTGCCTAAAATTGTCCCTAGGGAACAATGAGATCATTTTTTTTTTGTTCTTTAAAAGGTGCATTTCCATTATCACAGACTCTGAAAATTAAAGTAATATTTGCTATTATAAAGAAATAATAACTTATATAAAAAGCAAGACACTGAGTTATTTTTTTCCTTCAAGATGATCACAACTGTTCCACTCATACAGGAATATATTCAAGAATGAAATAGAGGGTGGGAAGGTAATAAGAATGATACAATCATAGAATCATAAAATTGTTTCTGTTCAAAAAGACCTCTAAGATCATTTGGTCCAACCATCAATGTTACACCGGCATGACCATGACGTGCAGCGTCTGCATGTTTTTTGAACACCTTCAGGGACAGTGATTCCACCACCTCCTCAGGCAGCCTATTCCAATGCCTGACCACTCTTTCAGTAAAAAAACTTTTCCTACTATCCAATCTAAACCTCCTCTGAGGCAACTTGATGACATTTCCTCTCATTCTATGACTTGATGCCAGGGAGAAGAGACCAACACTCGCCTCACTACAACTTCCTTTCAAGTGGTTATAGAGAGCAGTAGGATCTTACATCAACCTACTCTTCTCTAGGCTAAACAACCTCGGTCCTTCAGTCATTCCTCATAAAATTTTTCTCTAGAAACTCCATCAGCTTTGCTGCCCTTCTCTGGACATGTGTCAGCAACTCAGTGTCTCTCCTGTATTGAGTGGCCCAAACCTGAACACAGGATTAGATGTGCAGCCACATCAGTGGTGAGTAGAGGGGCATGATCACTTCCCTACTCCTGGTGGTCACACTATTCCTGATACAGGCTGGGATGCTGTTGAACGTCTTGGTCACCTGAGCATGCTGCTGGCTCATGTTCAGGTGGCTGTCAACCAGCACCTCCAGGTCCTTTTCTGCTGGGTAGCAGCACTCTTCCCCAGACCTGTAGCAACGCATGGAGTTGTGACCCAAGTGCAGGACCCAGCACTTGGCCTTGTTAAACCTCATACAATTGACCTTGGCCCATCAATTCAGCCTGTCCAGATCACAGAATCACAGAATTGCAGACTCACAGAATATATCTGGTCAGAAGAGGCCTCAACGATCATCCAGTCCAGTCTTCAACCCAATACTGAAGGGTCAACACTAGACCATGTCCCTAAGCAGCAGGTCCACAAGCCACTTGAACTCTTCCAGGGATGGTGACTTTACCACTGCTTTAAGCAGACTGTTGCAATGTTTGATAACCCTTCCAGTGACGAACAATTTCCCAATATCCAGCCCAAACCTCCCCTGGAACAAACTGTAACCAGTTCCTCTCATTCTGTCGCTTGTCATCAGGGAGAAGCTGACTCCCTCCTCGCTCCAACCTCTCTTTGGTAGTTGTAGAGAGTGGTAAGATCATTGTTCAGAGCCTCCCTACCTTCAAGCAGATAAACACTCCCACCCAATTTAGTGTCATCTGCAAACTTAATGAGGGTGCCCTTCATCCTTTCTTCCAGATCACTAATCCAGATAATAAACAAGACTGCCCCTGATGCTGAGCCCTGGGGAACACCACTGGATTTAACTCTTTTTTTCTTTTTGAGGGGCCAGCCATCCAGGCAGTTCTTAACCCAGCAAATTGTCCACCCATCCAGGGCATAATCAGACAGTTTCTCCAGGAGGGTGCTATGTGAGACAGCGTCAGAAGCGTTAGTAAAGTCCAAATAAACAACATCCACAGCGTTTCCCTCACCCACTAAGCAGGTCGCCTTGTCATAGAAAAAGATCAAGCCTGTCAAGCAGGACCTGCCCTTCATGAACCTGTTCTGACTGGGCCTGATCACCTGGTTGCCCTGCACATGCTGCATAATGGCACTCGAGATGATCTGCTCGATGACCTTCCCTGGCACTGAGGTCAGACTAAGAGGTCTGAAGTTCCTTGGGTCCTTCTTCCATCCCTTCTTGCAGATGGGCATCACATTTGCCAATCTCCAGTCAGCTGGGACCTCCCCAGTTAGACATGAGTGCTGGTAATAATGGAAAGTGGCTTGGTGAGCACTTCTCCCAGTTTTCCCAGTACCCTTGGGCGTATGCCATCTGGCCCCATAGACTTGTGCGTATCTAAGTGGTGCAGCAGGTCACTAACCATTTCCTCTTTGACTATGAGGGTTTCATTCTGTTCCCCATCTTCTAGCTCAGGGCCCTGGGTATCCAGTGAATGTACAGTCTTGCTGCTAAAGACTGAGGCAAAGAAGATATCGAGTACCTCGGCCTTTTCCTCATTCTCGACTACTGTGTCGTCTCCTGGATCCAACAAAAGACAGACATTCTCCTTAGTCCTCCTCTTGTTGCTAATATATTTGTAGAAGGAGTTCCTGTTCTCAACAGCTAAAGACAAATTAATTTCTGGGTGGGCTTTGGCCCTTCAAATTTTCTCCTTGTATAGCCTCACAACAACTTTGCAGTCCTACTGAGTGGTCTGCCCCTTCTTTCAACTCTCCTTTTCTCCCTAAGCAGCCACTAAGTGTCTCTAGTCAGCCAGGACAGCCTTCTTCCCCACCAACTCATCTTTTGGCACAGGGGAGGCAGCCTGTTCCTGCAACTTTAACACTTGCAGCCTGTTTCTGCAACTTTAAGACTTTCTTCTTGAAGAAAGTCCTTGCTGGACTCCTTGGCCCTTCAAGACTGCCTCTCAAGGGCCTGTCAGCCAGTATCTGAAACAGGCCAAAGTCTGCCCACTAGAAATCCAAGGGACCAACCGTTTTGTGCCAGCACTGTAAACTTCCTTATTGACAACAAATCAGATTTGGTTTGATTCGTTTTGTTTTTCCTGTGTTACTTGTCAGGTACTTAGTTGGTTTTAATGCTGTTCCAATCCTCTGTTACTTTAAGAGGCAGAACTGCTTAAATTTTTGCTAAAGGTATTTACAGTTGAAATCACTTTTTTACCAGTTGTTTTTTCTTTCTTTCATAGTTGTTTATGATTTCGTTAGAAATGTCAGTAATGGTTCAGTACTACTGTGAGAGTCACTTGCAGCGTAAATTCTCAGCAATGTCTTTCTTCCTGAGGAGATCACTGTTAATCTTCAAGGGACTTTTCTAGATGGCATGTTACAACAAGATGAACTGAACTGCTCACAGGATAAATTTGATCTTATCATCTGCTGGGGATACTGCAAAGCCATACCATCAGAAACTCTCGTTTATAAAGCTACCATTGGGCTGTCAGGGGCAGGTTGAGGACTTTCAGCTACGTAAAGTCTTCAAGCTTGTGTCAGTGGAGATGTTGAAGGTGACTTTCTTCCTTTAGCAGCAGATGACTAAGTGAGACTAGGGTAGGATGTGGATTCAGATCTGGCAGCAAGAGGCTGAGCCTACTTGAAGCCACTCAGTTTGCCCTCTTTGGTAGCCTGTTTTCCTTAGAGATCTGCTATATCCCAACTCAGTTCATTGCAGCTTTGCTGTCGGTGCTCTCAAAACACAGAAAAAGTAACTTGAGCACATACTTGTCTGGATGGTTGCATGGCCTTATTACCAGTGGCCTTATTACCACTGACCAACATGAACAAGTTTGCATCTAAGTGACAAGCTTTTTAACTCAGAAGGATCTAGCTTGAGAAAGAGAGTTAAGAATATATGAGTATATTGCCAGCAACTTAAATGGACAAGAATTTCTTTTCCCACCCATGCCATTTTTTAACCTGAGGCAATCGCCTCTTCATTTTTTATTTCTCATTATAACATCCTGTATTGTTGCTTCCTGGCATATATTTTGAATGACTCAAAAGCAGAGGGGAGACAGTAAAAACTTGTTAACTATAAGTGAAATTCTTCTCTTATTAGGCGAGCAGCAAGCTAGTCAAGAAAGCACTTGAGCAGCTGAACTCCCAGCTAAACCACCAAGGGACAGAAATATTCTACTTTTTCAAGCAAAAAGGAAGAGCTGCACTTCTGAGAACTGTCTGAGTCTCTGTATGGAACCTGGCCACAGTAGGAAAAATTCATAGGTGTCTATATCCTGCAGAACTGGCTTTGTGAAATTAAATCATAGACTCATAGAATTGTTTCTATTGGAAAAGATGTCTACAGATCATCAAATCTAAGTACAAGTTGATATCTAGGAGATATTTATGGCATTTATGAAATTATATTAATAAAATTCTGAGATAGGTTAAAGTGAATTAGTGAGTTAACTCATCTGTTCCCCCCACCCCACCCATAGCATGGAAATGAGGGAAAAGCAGCACACAAAACCCTCTCTATGTTGAGATAGTGAGATAAGAGTTTAATATAAAATAAGCATAATGCACAATTACCTTAGCCTAGCCTACTTGCAGGAAAAGGTAGCATAATCATAACACACAATTACCTTAGCTTAGCCTACCTACAGAAAAAGCACAGTGAAATGCAGGGGTAAAAAACAGCATAAAACAGAAAACCACTGTGCTAACCAACTCCCACCCATCCCACAGCCATTCCTGAGGGAAGAACCCACACTCAAATACTCTGGAAATCAAAAGCAACAACCAGAACAGGAAACCTCTCCTGTTTCAATCTGGACTTCAAGCCCCATAATATTTGGCTCCAGCCAGCACTTTTCATTTTGAAGCTGGCATGAGGCAGGATTGTTTTGAATAACAGCAGCAAATGTTCAACTTAACTCATGATAAATTCTTTAAATATCTTCTTTCCCACTGTAGTATTGCAGTTATTGTTTATGAACTTGGAAAATGAATTCTGTAACTCTCTTGGGGTGAAGAGAAATGTGGAAATGGGGGTACAGCTACAAAGCTTTCTCTCAGCTGCTGATGACTCAGAATTGCCCCCAGGAATTATAATAATGCAAAGGACATTTCAGGCTCAGAAAAACAGAGAATACAAAGACATTATCGCCCTTCTACATAGCAATATATGTTTATCAAGCCCTTGGATGTGACAGATATTTACCAGATTTCAATGTGGTCAATTTTTTTCTAGGCAATGTTTCATTTGTTCTTCTGGACAATCTCAGTATTTATTGAGGCTCCTGGGTGTCCAGCTGAGTGCACACATGCTTGCTTACCCCCTGCTAATAGTAATTCATGTATAAAACACGCTCTGCCAGTAAATGGATAAAAACAGCTACAGCCAAGATCCTTGACCACCGAAAACATCTCCTCATTACAACAAACTGGCTGAAGTCCTAAACACTTTCATTCATTACAAATCTCACTGATGCAGGCAGACCCTAATTTCATTCTATCAGCCTTTGTTGATCCACTCAGAACAGGTGCTATGGAGTAGTAGGTTTCTTGCACTTTTCATTTAGAGTTGTTGTTCTTTCGTGTTTTTCCTCTAGGCTTTTCATAAGATGAAGTTAAAAGGCACATTTCAATCAACTGGGCTGATGTTATCAAGCTCATGCACTGAATTCCCATGAGGGTTAAAAAAAACAACAAAACTTTCTACTGAAAAGTGAAAAACCAAAACTCTTCACTCCAATTATGTTAATCAGGAATCTGTGTGGAGGATGGAAGTAAAGGGCTGAGTAGAATTAATGGCGAAGAAAAAATAACGTTTAATTATTTATATTTCAGTCAATGTATCTGACATCTTACACCCCACGGGGCTCACTGTCAGTAAAAATATACCACCAAATACTATTAAAGAAGCCATAAAGCAGTGTTTTCTCTTTCATAAGAAGCAGAAAATATGTTCAAATATATGTCAGAATCATACAGTCATAGAAAATAGGGCTGGAAGGGACTCTGGTTAATCATCAGGCTCGTGTTGGCACCTCATACCTTAAATATACCTGGCAGACATCTGTAAAACCACAAGCAATGGACACCCATGGCTTCTTTGGACTATCTGTTCATAGTCCATAGTATTAACCCTATGTGAGAAAGCACACACTTTTAAGTGAATCTCTATCTCAGTCTAGCAAAACCAGCTGGAAGCTACAGTAAACCACTGGAGTTAGTTCCGTCAGTCTCTCTCTCCTTCCTATATAACAATAGCCTAGTCATATATGCCTGCTGACAGCTGTTGCCTAGGAAGAACCAAAGAATAAGATATTTTCTCAAATATTTGCCTCAAATAGATCTAGATTCTCCCCATTAACAAGTGTGGGTGCAAAAAGGACAAACAAAAAATGAAGCTGAAAGAGAAGCAAATACAATACCTATAATATCATAGCAGGGCTTTGCACTGACTGGATAAACTCTGCCAATTCTCCTCTGAGTTGCATGGACTAATAAGAATTGATGGTATGTAGTATGGGAGTGAATATAGTTGATCAAGTGTGATAGACCATGAAGCTTTTATGCACAGTTAATCAGAAATTTGGTTAAATGCATATTTTCCCCTCCTCAGTAGAGAAGTTGCCACTCTGTTCCTTTACCAGCAGGACAGGGACAAATGGAAGGTCTCTCCTAAGTGTACATGACTTCAGTTGTGCCCTGAGCAATTTGTTTTCAAACACAATCACAAATACATGGAATGGTAAGCTTTGAATGGCTTTGTCTTTTTTTCTTGTTAAATTCTGTTGTCCATTACCCAGGAAGTAGCCCATCAAGTAGCCATATCTACTTCATACCATTTCATCTGGTACCTGGAGATCTTTATAAAATGATAGAATCAACCAGGTTGGAAGAGACCTCCAAGCTCATCCAGCCCAACCTAGCACCCAGCCCTAGCCAATCAACCAGACCATGGCACTAAGTGCCCCATCCAGGCTTTTCTTTAACACCTCCAGGGACAGCAACTCCACCACCTCCCTGGGCAGCCCATTCCAATGCCAATCACTCTCTCTGTCAAGAACTTCCTCCTAACATCCAGCCTAGACCTCCCCTGGCACAACTTGAGACTGTGTCCCCTTGTTCTGTTGCTGGCTGCCTGGCAGAAGAGCCCAAGCCCACCTGGCTACAACCTCCTTTCATGTAGCTGTAGAGAGCAATGAGGTCTGCCCTGAGCCTCCTCTTCTGCAGGCTGCACACCCCCAGCTCCCTCAGCCTCTCCTCACAGGGCTGTGCTCCAGGCCCCTCACCAGCTTCGTCACCCTTCTCTGGGCATGTTCAAGAATCTCAACATCTCTCTTGAATTGAGGGGCCCAGAACTGGACACAGCACTCAAGGTGTGGCCTGAGCAGTGCTGCGCACAGGGGCAGAATAACCTCCCTTGTCCTGCTGGCCACGCTGTTCCTGATCCAGGCCAGGATGCCATTGGCTCTCCTGCCCAGCTGGGCACACTGCTGGCTCATGTTCAGCTACTCTCTACCAACACCCCTGGGTCCCTTTCTGCCTGGCTGCTCTCCAGCCACTCTGTCCCCAGAGGGCACTCTGTAGGGCTGCTTGGGGTTGTTGCGGACTGCATGAATCCAGGCAGAGTCCTTTTTATGCTTGTCTTCATACTACCTTGAAAAAAAGTCTTTACTGGAACTGAATATCTCTGCTATTCAAGGGTGAATTTCACAAACAATGGAATTACTTCTGTTATTGTGTTCTTGGCTCTTGAAAATGCGTCTGATGTGGTTTTTTAGCACAAATTTGCTTCCACCCCAAAATCAGTTTAAAATATTTTACTGCCAAATTAGGGTAATGATACGTTGGATTTTTTAGCAGAAAATTAACCTATTTATAATGTAAATGTTGATGTCTTTGCAGAGAAGTTATCTCTTTTCATAATATTGTGGAAACCTACCATTTTGTATAATAGAAAATTCAGCCAAGACTGGTAAAATAATGAAGAATTCCATTTCTGTGTATTGTGCAGCAGGAAGCAAGAAACTCCAACCAGTTTGTTTGCTTGACTGAGTAGACTTTTTTTTTTTAAAATTACATTGGCTTCTATGAGCACAGAGTCACATCCAGATCCAGTGCCCTTCCAAATGCAATCTCTTCTCAGCAAACATGCCCCGTGATGAAGGCTCATCTCATATCAAAATCCCCAGGCAAGTCACAGCACAGCCCTAGCATCGTGATAAGGGCTCTGTTTTGTTCTCTTTGTTGTGCAAAATTTCCAGGAGTGCAGAAGTGTGTTGGTTCTGAGTGCTTTCTGCTTACACAGTAGGTAGGTTTGCTGAGGGAGAGGGATTAAACCTGCTGTGAGTGCTTCCCTGTACTGGATGAAAGCAATGGTTTTGGCTGTGCCCCTGTGTGCCACCTCCTCACTTCTGCCCCAACCCCTTACAGGCCAGGTGCAGCCAGATTTATTATACACTGAGGCTCATTAGCCAGAATAGTGACCCTAACACCATATAAATAAGGCAATAATTGGTAGAATCAGCAGGCTACAGGATAGAGAATGTCCCCTCTCCCTTTAAGTAGCATCTATGGATCTCACTTCATCCTCATTCATCAAGAAAAATATCTCCTCTCCTATTTCAATCTACCTTTAGGCACACTACACTGGTCAGGGGGAGTTTGACGTCTTTAAGGGACAGAATACAGACAGAGAATTGCCCATTTCTAAATCAATCTTTCTCTGTCAGAGGGTGCAGGATGCAATCTGAGGCAAACTGGAGATGCAGGAGGATGCTTTTATACAGCAGGTTCTCTGAGGTAATATATTTATCTATTTATCGTATTAAGCTTTGTTTATAAAGAAACATGCTAGCTATATCTGTAAATATTTTAAATACTTCATCTGTTAGTGGGTGTGGGAAGGGGATCCAAACAGGGATTCTAGGCATTTTCCTTGCTGTTCCTTCTGACATCTCAGTTCAGAGCAGTTGGTAACATAGCGACAGGCTGCAGCGCTTCATTATCATCACAATCTGGTACGTTTTTAATATAGTCTCTGACATTTCAGTCAGACAGAGAGCTTCATCCTTCAGCTGGCAAAAACTTTATGCCTTGCACTCAAGAACATGACTTTGCTGGGTATATGGACCAGGCAGGGTACATACACACTGTCTATGTTTATCTAGATATGTCAAAGTGTGGCGTTCAGCAGGAAGGCAAAAATACATAAACACAAATGGAAAATTGCAAACAAGAACCAAGCCAGCCTTTGCAGTCTGCCAAAAACATTTCTTTGTTACACAGTTTCCAGCAAGGGATCACTCAAGTCTTATTTGAAAGGAGAAAATCCAGAGCTTACCTGCACCTTGGTAGCAGATCTGAGGTACCCACTTGTATAGGCACTTGCACTGCAGTTCTGTTAGGTTGTAGGGAAGATGCTCACACCACAAGCTATAGAGTGATGCTATGTCTTGGTGTGAGCTAGAATAGAACCAATTCTCTATTCAGTGATTCCAGTTTTCAACTCAGCCTTTTCTAAGTAACTGCACAGTCTGAAGGTGATGTAGTTTTGCAACCTGCCTGCTTCTGAAAGTGATAACCCTTGATGTTTATGGTTACTACAAAAGTTTGGTATGCAGAAAGGCTCTTGTTTATACTTGTTTCTGTGGAGGCCAAGGTAATTTCTAAATCTTGTGTTCTATATTAAGGTTTTCTGAATTAAAAGGTTGCATCTGTGGGGAGGAGCAGACAGGGCAGTGGACTCTACACTCACCAACAAGATATTCCATTCTATGTATGTCATATTTAGCATAAAGATGAGGAATCACAAGGGTTAAGCTCTCTTCTTCAGTTGTTGCTGTCTGAGAAAGATTTTGTCCTTCTGTCATCAATCCAAATTGATTCATTCCTGAATCCCGTTCCCAGATCCAGCTTCTGAATGCAGTTCCCATCTGTTACTGAGTCCAGTCTGGGACTTCCTCAGTGCCTTCCCCACAACATTAGTAGTAATGGTGAAATAATTTCCATGGAGAGTTGCTGTGTATGTGTGTGTGTGTGTGTTGATTTGATACTGTTTTTGTATATATTTGGATATATTTAATGATTTTCATTATTTTGTGTAGCTGTTATAGTTTTCTTTTCCAACCCCTAAGTCTCTCTCCTTTATTCCCTTTCTCTTCCCCTTTGAGAAGCAAAAGAGGTTAGTAGAGAGCATCTGTCATTTGCCTAGTGGCTGTCCAGCCCTAACCTTTGATATTCAGCTACAAGGACACAAGCTGCAACTGTGCTAATGAGGCAGGAGGTGCAGGCAGGAATGCAATTTTGGGATTGCAGTGCAGAGAAAAATAGCTTGGTAAAGGCTGGTTTATAGATACTATCTCCACACCTAATTCATTTCCTTAAGTACATTAGAGATTAATGAGTTAGGGTCTGTCTTCTTGGTGTGGCTCACCTGTTCCATTCCAGTTTGCACTGCCTACTTGCCCTAAGGGAACCAGAAATCAGAAAAGCTAAGTAGATAGCAGAAATAGAAAAGGGTTTTATATATTGTTTATTTGAATCTTTACATCTCCAAATCTCTCAACATTACCAAAGCTTTAATGAAATCAGGCTTAGAATGTAGATGCTACTAACATTAATTTTCCAGATGCATAAACTGAAGCACAAGCTGTGTACAGGCTTTCCTACTTGTACAGGGTATTAATGTATCTCCCAGGAATTCCAGGAAAAGGGTGTATTATGGGGACAAAATGCATGCACAAAAGTGATAGAGTTTGGCTCCAAATATGTAATCTGATTTCCAGAAAGAGAAAAAAAAAGTCTGAGTTTGTTGGATTTTGCTATCCCACTTTAACACCTCTGACAAGCCTGATGCTTCCTGTTACAGCCAGTGGAGATTTTGGTCTGGCGTGCCAGCATGGCAGAGAAGTTTGGCCTTTCCTGATGATAGGCAGAAAGGTAGTCATGTTTACTCCAGAAGTAGCTACACGGAGTAGTGTGTGAAATCCTCATTGTTGTGATGTCCTCTGTGCTAACTGGCTTGAAAGGCTCATTAGATTTTTGTTAATATTTCATAAATGATGAAAACACATCTTTGGTCAAAGCCAAAAATCAGCTTAATTTGATTTAAGCTGACTTAACAGAAGCAGAAGAAGAAGATGGTAGATCAGTACTCTGATTTATCTTGGATGGAACATTTTTCCTCAATAATTTGTGTACTACAACATGCATAACCTTTCTTTTATTGAGGCTAGACTGTTTGCTTTAATGCTGCACAGGGTAACTCGAGGGGTTCTGTGAACTGAATTGTTGAAAAAAAAAATTCTCCTTTATAATTCACTTAAACCTGGGGCTGATTGTGAGAATAAAAGCCTGTAGCCTTCAAGTTATACTGGTACATGAGCAGTGAGAAAATACAAGGGTTTTTTTTCCTTATCAAGAGGAAGTAAGTATGTAAAACATAATCCTGATCTGATTTGTGTGCAGTAGGCCACAACAGTAATTTAGAGGAAACTTTTCAAAAGTGCCCTAATAATTTAGGAACATTCATCTTAATTTTTAAAACCTCCAGGACTCAGGAGAGCATTGTTTCCAGTGCAGATCAGAGAGACTTGGACTCTTAAGTCATTAAAGCGTTTTGGAAAACAATTATTAAATTGCCAGGAGCCAGTTTTTTCAACTCTCTGTTGAAATTCAATGGTTTTAAAAATGTATTAAACTGCCTCAATACCAAAACAAGTTTCCCCTCAATCAGCCTTTCAAACTCCTGAGTGGGTGATATGAAGGATTCTATGTAATACTGTGCTAGTTTGAGGCTAATTGGAATATTTTAATGAGAGAAATTAGATTATAGGCTGTGGTGAGGTCTACTTCACTCATAGGCTTGCTGAGATGTATAAAAACAAGGACACAAACATAGATAAGACAGAGTATCTGTTGGAGTTGGTGCCTGAGTTTTCTCCCGGGGCTTCTGCTGTTAACCCAACGAATCGCTCTGCTTCTAACCTCCCTTGCCCATCCTCCAAACTCACCTTGCATGTAAGGCAGACCCTGGGATAAGGTAGAGGGGTGGAAAGAAGGTGGAAGGGTGGTTGGGAGACCCTCCTGGGGACTCTAATTTCTGGAAGGGTGACTATGTTTCTATATGACCTTTAACTT